>RJWH01001477.1:308639-323733 GCA_004363575.1 Solenodon paradoxus
GCTCATGCTCCCCGTCCCTCCACCCAGGCATCACAGATACACCGCAGGTAGTGTCAAATAGCCTCAGTGGTTTTCACAAAACTAGCTTGGCTGTGAAAGTTCCAACTCAGTGAAAAATCTGGAATCCAGGTGGATCGTGCATTATTGTTGACTGTTTCTGTTTACATCAATGACTTCTTAAACCAGATATCCAAGCCTCAGAGCCTCATATTAATTCAGTTCTTCTTTGACTCTAATATATTCTACTTCTCAGGAGTCCTGAGGTCTGGAATGATTCCCCTCCTTTCCTTTCTAGACAGACAGGAAGGATGGTTGTCAAGGATTCGCCAGCAATCTGGGGAAAACCCACTGGGGGCTGGGAACACACACTCTGACACCATTCTCTGTAAACCCAGACATGCTTCTGCTCATTTTAATTAGACAGATAAAATTAGCAAGGAGATTAAGGTAAAAGGAGAAATTAAAAATATTTCCATGTTAGGTGGAATTTACAAAAGCTAATTGAACAATGGGGTACAAGAAAGAACGGAAAGAGAAACACAGACACATTTGAAACATTCCTTGATGCCACACAGCTTAAGCCAGTTCACAGATAAGGTAAGAAGACTTCTCCCTTGCAACCTCTCGAATTGCAGATTCCAGAGATATGGAAGAACATTCTCCAGAAACACTTTCCTTCTCCTTTGCTTCAGATGGTACCAAGAATAATTAGTCAGTATCATTCTAGAATGTCCTACACTGCATCCAATTCAAACTACTCACCTGTTTCCTGTCTGAATTTTCAAGTTTTTAAGAGTTTCCCACCCCCTTTCATTTAATTTTTCTCTTTACCCTCTCACCCTATTGTGCCAACAGGCCAATTGGGCCAACCAGAAAAGCAGTCCCCTGACACCTTCCGACCCCTTGGATTTCTCAGGGCCATGCCTTCTTGGGCCTTCCTTCTTGTTTGCATCTGGTATGAACAGTCATTTTATAACGCAGACATACATATGCGTGCTCTCACACACAGAAACAGGTTTTTCTTTTTTTTTTTTTCCCCAATTTGTGGTGTCTTTTTCCTTTTTGCAGAAAATGCAAACAAAAGAAAATCAAGGTTTTCAATTGAAGGTACATCTCTTCTTCAATATGAAGACATTAATTGAATTGGTTGGATCCCCCATGCAGTGGTCAGTACAGTCCTTTGGCAACTGACAGAATGACATCTGGAGACTCAGGAGCTGGGGTTTGTTTGAAGAAACTTCCCTACACGAGTCATGAGCAAAGGGCAATGGATGTGGGAGAAGGGTAGGGCGAGGACTCTTGGGGAGGAGTACAAACGGAGAAAAGAAAAGAATGTCATTGGTGAGGAAGAAAATGGAAAACTGCTTCTGCTTCTTCGCTCTACCTCCTTCCCTTTCTTCCTGTGGATGGATGACTCCATCCCAAGGGGGTGGGAGCCATTTTCCTCTGTCTGTCGGACGCACACCATTTTGAATCCACTTCTGTTGAACATCACCTTTTTTTATCTTTATGATTATATATTTGGTTTCCCATGGCATCTTCAACAGGCGTCTGTCACTGAGAAACAAAGGTCGCCTATTAGGAACAGGTTCAATTTATTCTTCATTGATGATAATGCATTTCTCAGCTGAGAAGCCCATCTCTCCAGAACATTCCATAGTGATCAACCTCTGGTTCCCCCTTGGGCTTGGTCTTTTTCCTTTCTCTCCTCCCCTAAGAAAATGAGAGTTCTCATGCCATTGCTGTTGGTGACTGACTCATCTGGACCCTCATAGAATGAATGCTGTTCAGGATCTTCTTCTGGTGACCTGCCAAGGTGACCCCTATTCTCAGGAGGTCTCTAGGAGACAAAAGCCATAAAAGAAACGGTTTTAGTGTTAGAAGAGTTTTACAGATCTAAACTTATCACAGAAGGCAAGACCCTAATAATAGCTGGGTAGGCAAATAAAAATGAGCTCAAGTTCACCTACGTTTTTGGCAAAGCCCTGAGTAGATGTATCATTGTTCGGTCCTACTGTGCCCACACAGTGACCCCATCACCAATGCCCCCTCCAGCTTAGACACCCTGGAAGTATGGGGCTTATTCCTCACCTATGGGTTCTGGAGTAGTCCTACCATTGTCCATGACCCAGATGCAGCGCTCCCTGCCATTCTTTTTAACACTCCAAGCACACACTGTTTGGGGAGGCAGTTATTCTGTAGTGCTTTCTACCTAAATTAGTGATCACCCACTGAGACAGAAAAGATGTGGGGCTTGCCGGGTTTTCTGAAGTTTTTCCCCCGAGTTTCCATTTTCTGCCTCTGTTTGAATTTTAATGTCATGAATTTTTTAGAAGGATGATCTCAAAATAACTTTCAAATATCTGCCCAAGCAGGAATCCAAAGAATATGTTTAGGACAGGGGTTTGAATTGGATTTAACTTTGAGCTGCAAGTTTTAATATGAGCAAGCACATGGCTTATATTTGACTTTGGGGAGACCCATGCATCATTCCTTGCTTCAGACTAACAATATATAACAGTGCTTGTTTCCCAAATGCCATATGCTATCTGATTTATACCTATTAAGTCATTTCATAAAAATTGACAAACCACTCAAAGTCAAAGATAATAACTTAACAGCAATCAATCCTCGTGTGCATCCTGTAGACAGGCAATGGGCCAACTGCTTGACATGGGCTCTTCCATTTTCCTCTCACCACAAACCAGTGGATGAGCAATAGTATTACATGCCTATTTATAGAGAAGGCCAGCAGGACTCAGAAAAGTGAAGTAATGTGCTCAAGAGCAGATCTGGGTGTGGAGTGGTATGAAGCTGTGAAGGCTGTCTGCTCTCAGAACTCCTCTAAGGTCGTGACACATGCCCCCAGCTCCCATCCCTGACATAGATCACTCTGGAGACTGTGGCCAACCCATGAGGAGGACCAGGGTTCTTTGTCCACACCTTGGCTCTCCTGCCCCGTCCTTTCAGCCGGAGGTCAGTCCCCCAGGGCTGCAGCCAATTCAGATTGTCAAGTTGTTCATGTCCTTTTAGCAAACATTTCTGGGACCAGCTTGAATGCTGAATTTATAAATCGTCAGGCAATCTCTTTTATTTTGTTGCTGGTGTTTTTTTCTATCTTTAATCTCTCAAGAATCAAACTAAATTGCTCTAAGGGTGTATGGATATCTTTTACTTTGAACTAAATCCCTTAATTTTCAGTTTCACTTTCCTTTTAATCTTCCCCTGATTCTTTCTCACGTGACTCTTCCTGGGCTGAGAGAATGACTTGATTCTTTCAGTTTGTGGGGTGTCAGGCGGACCTGCCTCCTGCACTCAGCCCGATTCCAGTGAGGAGGCAGAAGAAGTCCACATAATGGACACCCACTCTGTCCCTAAACCCACGCTTCCCACTCATCTGGGCATCCATTATGGCTCTGTAGAGGTGGACACTATTTCCACTGGCCAGTACCTCTCTTTTATTTTTGGTGTCTGACAATAATTCACAGTGACAAGGACTGTCTATTTTAGGCATCACCAGGAAATGAACCCAGGTTTAAAAAATATGAATTCTGACGTTTAATGGGTCCAAGGCTAGAAGCAACATTTAAGCTTTCTCTATGAATTAAAATGGAAGTTCCATCATTTCTGGCAAAAATAGACCTCAGACAGGTAGATCTCAGGTGGAACTCCAGAAGGGTTGATTACCACACAGAAGCCTGGACGGAAGGCCAACTGTCCAGCTGCCTCCCCTCTGGGGCACAAGTGCTAGGGGTGAATGACCACTCCTCTTGCCTGGGCCCTAGGAGTGGACCCTGGATCCTATTGCTGGGCCTGACACATAGCAGGTAATCAATATGTGCTTGTCAACTACCTGGCAGTTTGCCTGTTTGTCATCATGGGGAATGTGTTACAGGCCACCAACCCTGGTGGTGAGTATCCAACAAGGTCACTTCTAGATTGTGTGTGTGTTTGTGTGTGTGCATCCTCAAAATTATACCCCTGCCAACTTTATTCCAGTAGTTCCCACACTTTGCTGCACATTAGTCACCTGGGAGCTTTGAAGCATGTCTGTGCCATACTATGTCACACAGGCTAACTCAGCTGGAAGATCTGGGCATGGGAGTCAGGATTAGGGGATCCCAGTGTGGAGCCAGGCATGTGCACAGCATGTGCACTGGGGTCCTGATGGAAGGACAAGACCACAGACTGAAGCCCCCCACCCTGCCACGCTGAGCACTGAACCTCCACTGCTTTCTGAATCCACTGACTGGAAGGGGTGGTGCTAGATAAATATTTCCCAAACTACTGTTCCACATAACCCTGCCCCTCAAAAATAGAATTCCATGGCATTTAATCATAATAAATGGGCTTCTTTATTTCAGAGTTTCTCATGGCCTTTCCAATGCTAATATGTGCGGTGAATCTCCAAGAGGGTGATAAAGTGTGCAGTATTTTCCGAATTTATTTGACCACAGGAACTTTTTGCCAAGGAGAACCTATTAACATTTCCTAGAACTGGGGCTACTTGAAACATTCTTGGGGGAAATGATGGACTGCATGAATCTGTAAGATCCTCTCTGCATCTCGTCTTATTTGAATAATTGCATTTTTTGTGTTCCTCCATAGCCCCGTGGGAGCTGCAGACTGGTAAATAGTCTGGGGATGGAACGTATGTTTATTTACAAGTGCTGTCTAAGTATGAACCCAAGCTCCCCGGGCAGCGGGAGACCACCGCTGGTCAGCGCAGCGCCTCTTCCTGCGTGGTTAAAGTGCTGGCTGCGTTCTCTCCATCTGGATACTCTCTTTGATGGGCCGAGCTTAAAAACTTAAATGGAGGAGAGACGCTCAGTGATTAGGCAAATGACATATGGTTATGACTTTGAAGAATTTTCAACTGGACCCCCAAATGGATTTCTACCTCCCGACACCACTCCCAGAACCCCCTGCCCCATCTTTCCACGGCCCTTCCCAGAGGTGAAGCTCTGGGGATGAGGCCAAAAATCAGGACTCACACCAGGGGCGATAGCAGGACTGGAGACTTGGCCCCCATGGGGACTGGACAGAGGTCATTCTTGTCACTTACTCTGATGTCATCTGGGTGACAAGCTGGAGGGAGGTGAAGCCGGCGGTGAGGAAGCTATCCCTGTATTGGACCATTTTGATGGCACTGAGCCAGTCATCCACAGTGGTAAAGGCCGTGAAGTCTGGGATGGAGCGGTCTAGCAGGGGCTGGGAAGGCCTGTGGAACAGAGAGTAGCAGGTGACCCCTCAAGCTGTAGAATACAGAGCCACGCTCTAGGCAGAAGGTGTGCAGAATCCTTGACTGGATGATGGCTCTGTCAGAATCAGGCTGACCCTTCCTTCCTTAGAGAGTCCCTGGTAGACATTGACTTCTCAAGGCCAGCTGACCAGTCCCCTGCCTCTGGGCACTGTCACATGTCAGTCATTCCAGACAGGCAGACTGATACAGCATGCATTTTGAAGGAAAGAGAAGACCCATGATTCCTCTGTAAACCAAAATCTAGGAACTTCACCTTTCACATACACGGTCCTTTCCCCAACATATAGTTTACTACAACTTCTCCAAGTCTACTGACATTTTCACCCTGCTTCCATCCTCTGCTACTTGAGATAAGTGGAAGAGAGCAGTCTGCCACTGAACTTCTTTGTCACATCTCTGATAACCAGGAACCCAATCCAGAAATCATCTTGACATCAACTTCCCCTCAACACCCATGCCCAATCCTCCACCACTTTTAAAGATTTTACCCCTAACAGCTCTCAAACTCATCCATTTCTCTCCATGTCATCAGCTGATTTAAGACACTGCCTTCCTTATCATGACAGCAATGCTCTTCTACTATTCTTTCTTCATACTGGCTTGTTCCCCTCAACATAAGGTTCACACTTCAGCTCTTCTTAATATGTGATCATGTCAGTAACCCTGATCCTGACTATGATTTATTTCAAACTTTTCAATAGGTGCTTACTGCTCTGAAAATTAAGCCCAGAAGTCTTGGCAGGGCCTACAGGCTCTGATCATCTGGCCCTTGTCCATCTCACCAGCCTCAGTTTCCACCTAGCCCACTCACATTTCATTCCCAACACACTGGCCCTGTGCTTCACACCCTCAGATCTCTGCATGTGCTATACCTTTTCATACAATCTTTGTCTCTTGACTCCAAGCTCTCTTTCATTCAGCTCTTAGCTGAAATAAAACTCATCTCGGACTAAGGTGCATGCTCTCCAAGCCCCAGAACCTCCCTGTCACAGTGACCATAGAAGTCTCATTTGTATGTCTTAGTCATCAACTGACAAATGCCTGCTTCTCCTAAATGATGCTAAGCTCCATGAAGACAGGGACCATATCTATCTTGTTTATTCTATATGGCTATGAATGGGCAGAAAGCTTGGCATGTAAGACCCAGTAAAGTTTGGTTGAAAGGATGGATTCATAAGTGAGTTAACACTGAAAATGTAGATCAGAAATATGCAGCTGACAGTTTCTGACAGTAGCTAAGAATTGTTCTGTGACTTTGCTTATGACAGATTCAACGATTTTGTCTTTCTGTGTCCCCCAGGAATCAGAGCTTTTATTGCTAATGTGTTGGCCAGGGCTCCAAGTCTGCAGTTCTGCTTCCCTAGTGGGTAGGTACGACTAGCAGAAAGTGTCCCTTCTGGAAAAATGATTGCCCAGAGTGGGGGCCTCCTACCCATCAGATCGGCCTTGTCCTGGCTATGAGATCCCCCATCCCCGGAGCCACCCTCTTCCGCTTGACTCACACGGCGGTGATGGTTGCCACAGTCTTGAGACTTGCCGGGTTCCGGATCATCTTGTCCAGTGTGTTGACAATCTCGGCAAAGCGGGGCCGGCTGTTACGGTCCTTCTGCCAACAGTCCAGCATGAGCTGGTGTAGAGCAGCTGGGCAGTCCATGGGTGGGGGCAGTCGGTAGTCCTGCTCAATAGCATTGATGACCTGCAGTGATTCACACAGCAACAGGTGTGACCGGCCAGCCACACTGACATCATTCACAAATGAGCTCCCATGAAAGTAGCCTCCTCGCTAGTGCAGATGCCGCATCCTGTGCTCATCTACCCCACTGTACTGGATTTTACATGTACCTGACTTTTCCCCAGTTGTGGGCTCCTAGAAAGCAGGGACCACATTACTGTCCCTTTGTGCCCCCAGCATCTGATTCAGGCCTGACATACACTAGATTTCTGAAAACTTTTATTGAAGAATGAACTGATAAGTGATTTAAGCTTCTCTTCTCTTCAGAAGGGTACCAGGTCCAATTCTGTTTCGAGGGCAGGTGGTGGCACCAGGGGTAAAGCAGAAATGGCACACAGAAAACCCAGTGAGCCCACTGCTTATCAAGAGAGCCACCAAGGCCTAAGGCAACCTCACCCTTTCAAGGGTAAGAGAAGAGAAAGGGAGGAAAGGAATTATCATTTGAAGGTGAGACTGTTCCATCTAGGGACCTTCTAGGTGCTTCCTCAGTATTATTTGTCTTCATTTTCATAAGGCAGCAACAGGAATGGGATTAAAGATAATTTGGTTAAACAGGTTGGTTCAGTATACTGACAATGGTCAAAATAACAAGGTGATCCAAAATGAATATTTCCAATCAAGTTTTGGTAATTTTTATACTCCAGGGGACAATTCTGTAAAGATTATAAGACCTTTAAGTACTTTTGTCTGTTTTTCAAATCATTGAAGGTGCTTTTCACACTTCTTAATTTCCAATTCATTTAAATCAATTATGCTTGCTCTGGGCTTTCTATAATAGCAAAAAATAATTGTAAATGACCTAGTGCTAAACATATGAATTGATTATGGTACACTCAAAATACAATGGAAGGTTTGGAATACAATGCACATCTTAAAGCAATGTTGCAGAAATGTACCTATTGAAATGGAAATAGAATCACATTGTAATATTTGGCAAAGGAACATTCTGCATAACTACAGGTAAGGTATAATCTTGTTTTTATAAAAACAAAAAACACAAGGAAAAAAATCAAAACAAAACACAATGATTACATACACGCATAGAAAAGACCTTGGAAAGAGATATATCATGGAGCTAATAGTGTTTGTCTCTGGGCTGAGAGAAACATGAATGTCTTTTGTTTCCCTTTTTGCTTGTTTATATGTTTATTTTCTACAAAAATTATGCACTGATTTTATGTTAAACAGTCAAAGTAGCTTAAACAACAAAGGAAATAATTTGAAGTCAGGGAATTTCAGGTGTTTTTGCCTCTACTTAAAAAGTAAGTTAAATTAATTTCAATTGATTATTCTTGTTGGATTTTGTTTCTTTCTTTCTTTTTACTTTTAGTTTGCAAATTGGCCAGGAAATGAATATTTTTAATCAGTTTATATTTTTGCAAATTCTATGCACAAATTCGAGGGACATGAGATCATATGATAACCAGAAGTTATTAGAAGTAATCAAGGAATATTATTCCTTCTTTTCATTGTGATGAAAAACAAGCAGAAAGACCATACCAATATTATCATTATTGAAAAAAATGTGACAGGGACATTCACTTCTGAATAATGTGTTGTATCACTAACAAATTGTTATCTCTGTCGAACTCCCTGATTCCCCTTAGGAGGGCAATTCAGCCCTATCTCCCCTGAGCAAGTGGAGGGACAAGCAGGATGAACTGCCTGTGGGACTCTGCTGGTCAGTGATAGGCCTGAGAATACACCACAGGGGTGTCTGATTTTCAGGTTTGATACCTGGAAGCCCATCTTTCTTAAGCCTCGGTGAGGTCGCCATTGTCATCTCATCCTGGAAAATGGTCCTTGGAACAGTCTTGCATCTTCATGAGAGCAGTGTGAGCTGTAGAGCTCAAAGCTCCATGTCACCCAGGAGATGAACATGAGTTCCATCAGCCTGGCATATGTTCCGCCACCCTTTTCCAGTTCCTTCCAGGCAGCCAGATTGGGAGACGCCCTCACAGAGTCCCCACTCACTGTGGAGACAAGTGGGATTACCCCTTGAATGACTCCATAAACTCCTTCCAGTTGTCAGGGGGCAAGCTAGGTGGGGCCAACAGGAATGGGTAATGTTCAAACTCAAGTTCTCAAAGGGTGCCCCCTGAAGTCTTCTATGGGCAGGGCAGTTTGTATGCCCCCAAAATGCTGGCCTCTCTCCTCAAATTGTTTGATGCCAGAATCTGAAATACTGAATTTCCCCATTGACAAGATTTCATCTGACTGTGATAAGGAGCATGGAGACCTGGCCCTCCTACATGGGCACAGCTCCATCATGTGATAAGCTGACCTAAGTGCTCTTGGAAGAGCATTGAGAGACAGGGGCCTAAGTACATGCTGAGCTTGTGCCCGGGAGCTCCTGACCTAACGCAGCCAGTTTTCCCATGTCCTCTCTGTAGCCATCTGATTGGAGTTTTTGAAAGGCTGCCATGGTGGTGTTGGCTGTCCTCTTTGGTGAGCTCTCTTTAGGAGAGGCCATCATAGAGCCACTGATTCCTCCTCTCTGCAGGTCATCCAGGAGTGCAGACACCCAAATTGTGTTGGTGATGATATGATATTGTGAATCGTGGTGTAGACCCTGGAGGCCTGGGTTCAAATAAGAGTTTCACGTCTATGACTTTGGAATCATGGAGAGTTGCCTGACTTCCCGAGATTGCACAGATGGGGGTGTTTAGCAGATGAAATGACATAGTCGGGTGATGTATATTGAGTGCCAGGCACATGAAGACCCCTTCACCATGTGGAGGCTGACATCAATTCTGACATCTTCTTCACAAACAGGGGAGCTGTTCTGCCGTTGGTCATTTGGAGGCCTGGGAAGATGGTGTTTAGAAACAGTGGGGACTCACTAAATGCCACATTCCTATCTTTACTTCTCACCTTTCAGGACAAAGGGGAGCCACAGGAACCCTTACCATGCTTTTACCTACAAAATTGAACTGTCTCAATTTGCTATTTCTTTGTAGAAGCATCGATGCTTCTCATATATGTAAAACAAACAATCTGACCAGCAGCACTCCTGGCAGAGTACCACCCCAAAGAAAAAGTATGATCATCAGTTGGTGTGTAGGGAACATTTATGTACTGAAATCTTCCAGGGAAGTGCTATGCCTTTGGAGATGTTTATCTCTTTGTAAAGGATCTGGGCGTTTCCCAAATTTTCTGAGTACATATAACTTAAAATCCAGTTAAAATACCATTTTTTAAAACTGTGGTCCTCCAATGGGATTTTCGGGTCATTTTTCTTTCATGCTGGCTTCCCTAGCAGGGATGGAAAATGGATGGGGCATGACCACCTGATGACTCTAGACACCAGGCGCCATGTTTGAATTCTGTGGATTTCAAGGTTGGAGGTATAGGGTGTCCTACTGACAAGAACTGAAAATTGAAGCCATTAACAGGATGAGATAAATGGATGTTGAAAAGGTTGGAGATTGGAAGGTAAGAGGTGGGAGTGGTAGTGAGAGAACCAGTCTATCATCAATATCGCCATCACAGGCTGCTGGCTCATGAGGAATGGAGTGAGGCTACTCTCTGGGCAATCCCAAAGGCCAGTGCCTGGGGCCTAAAGGATCAGGGATGGTGGGCTGAGGGGCTGCCTTTGTTCATTTGTACCAAAGACGGCAGGTGTAGGGGTTGGGTAGGGTCGAAACGTGGAGAGTCTGACCCCAGGTGCCTGGTCACCTGACACAGTGAGTGAAGTTGCTCTGGGCCCCGGCTCTTCCCTCTTGTACCCTGCCCTCCATGGGGACTCCTGGCTCCCCCGAGACATGTATTTCCTGTCATGGAGCTGGGCAGTCGGCAGCATCTACTCGACCTTCTGCAGAGGAGTGGGGAGTGGACAAGCTCAGAGCAGTAGAGAAACCAGGGCAGAGGGGGTTAAGTTGAGCTCTGATGTTTCAATAAAACCGCAGCTCTTCTCCAGACACTGCCACTCTCATTATCTCTGTCAATCAGATCCAAGCGGCAGAACTTCCAAGTTCTCTCTGCGGCTGACAAAGTCTCTGTACATGTTCAAAGACCTTCCTGGGCTCTGGAAGCCCAATTACCAGCACTCCGACTCGCCTGTGCAATTTCTTTCTTAAAGCCTTTCAATTGTCATCTGTAAAATCCTTTACTGCCACCACCTCAGTGGTTTCTGATGAGCGGGCTGCAGCTGGAAGCCTCTCTTGGCTCACTCCCAGGCCAGGTTGTAATAAGCTTTCTGAATGGGCCTGAAGCCCCCTCCTACTTTCCACAGGGAACAGACTTACCCTTGGGACAATGCTTAGGGCTTTATTGTGGAGAAATAGGACAAAATGTGGGTAAACTGCCCCCTTTGCAGATGATCCTGTTTCTGTTGAGAACAGCTCAAGTGACAAAGTGAAGTCTTCCCCCAACCCAGTGTTCCCATAGCCACTGGATTGGAAACCCCCAGGAAGAGATGCAGCAACCAGGATGCTTCCAGTGAGCAGATAATGGGTACTTGCTGAATGGTTTGGGGATTCTGGAAGTCAAATCAGAAATTCTATTTGTTTTAGCATAGGTTAAAGCATTAGCTGAGAATATCTTGAATGTCAGATCTTGCCTGTCACACAGTAGCATAATCCATTCTATGTGTGCTGAATTGTTCTTAAGCAGATTACTGTCTCTGGGCAGGACACGCAGGGCCTGCTTTTCTGGCTAATGTTTACTGCTCATCTAGCTAACTGTGTGGATGGAGCCAGAGTGCACTTGATTTCATGAAAGCAGCCTGGGCTGATTCTGACGCTTACTGATTCTCCACACTACAGGAACCGAGGCAGGCATGGAGAATCCTAGATAATAGAGGACCCAGACGCCTCACACGGTTGACATTGGGACGCAGTTAAGGATGCAGCCATTTCACCGGCTCTGGGCTAAAGGCTCCCCACCCATGGGATCAGGGGGCATTGTCTCAGCAGCACCCCCACTCCTCTTTGGGAAATGTCTCATGGGGAATTGTTTTCTCAGCTCCCAGATCGCCACCTTTCTCTGTCTTCTGAGCAACTGCCATGGCTCTAAACCTCCAGCTGTTAGAGGACTTGTTGACAGCAGAGTTCTCAAGGGGCACAAGCCTGGCAGTGCTCTGTGGAGCCATCACCCAATGGAGCCAGAGCCGCATGGGGACAACCCTGCCTCTCCGACTTCTGAGTCAGGCCAGAGAGTAAATCCTCCACCTGCAGGTGACGGGAAGACAAGCAGAGAGCAGAGGGAGGCAAGCTGTGCAGACCATGATCCTCTCAGTTCTAAGGGGAGGAATGGTCCCTGAAACCTCTGAGGTCCAAGGTAGTGTGGAGTCCTTGGAGAACTTCTGACTGGCACCAAAGCAAGGCACATCATCCTCAATGGGCTTCCTCATCTTTCAATGATTCTGGAGCCCAAATGCCTCCCGTAGCCCACCTGAGAAGACCCTGTTTTCCTTCCCCACGTTGGCCCTTGGTGGCAGCCTGGAAAAGAGTTTATGGCCTCTGCCCAGAAGGGGTCCCACTTTTGTGATTTGCATATGACCAGTTTGGTGAAGCTTGCTCAGCTCTGCCTTCACAGATAGGTGACACGGGCTCATGGAAAAGTGTGTTCTTAGGAGAAAAGGGCCTTTATATTTCTTCTATTTAAAGCTGAGAGCTATGGGGCTCAGACAGAAATTACCATGGTGCTGTGAAACACACCTGTCAGGGCAGCAAAGGCTGGCAACCAGGCTCCTCCCTCAGACCAGACTGTCACACGTGAGGAGAAGATGAGCACACAGCCTGGGTGCTTTGAAGGGTGTCCCTGTAGGCCATGTCCTGGGTGCCTCACACTAAGCTCTGAGGTCCTGAGATGGAAATAGCAGGGTTTGCCAAGCCACTGTCAGGGCATCCCTTGGGTGGAGGTATACGACAACCAGGCACTGCTGACACTCACATCTTGGTTGGACATGTCCCAGTAGGGCCTCTCTCCAAATGACATGACTTCCCACATGACAATCCCATAACTCCAGACGTCGCTGGCAGAAGTGAACTTGCGGTAGGCAATGGCCTCTGGAGCCGTCCATCTCACCGGGATCTTCCCTCCCTGGAAGAAGGAAAACCCAGTCAGTCCCATAGGTTTTTAGTCGAAGGCAGGTGAAAATGCACTGGGAATGCCCACTTCCCCGGCAGACTCCAGGTGACAACTGGTACCGAAGCTTCATCTGTTCCCCAATTTCCTACCTATTGAGCTTAAAGTTGCAGTTGGGGTGGGGGGCTGGGGTTCCTGTCCTAAATTCACTATGACATGCGGTGTCATACCGCATGAGATGGCTACATGAGCCATGCGGTCCAAGTTAGCACTTGCATGTTCTTTGTCTCAGAGCACACAGAAGGCCCAGCGTGTGTGTCAGAAGGAAGCAAAGAAAGATGAAGTCAGGGATGAGCAAACTCCTGCCACCAGGTCACACTGTGCTACCCTCCCTGCTTCTCATCAGTGGGGGCCGGAAGACTTTCCTCTGCAGCCTGCAGCCAGCCCTGCACTGCGCTGGGTGCGCTGGGGCCAGACGCTCAGGTTGCCGAAGGCTGTCCTTCCTGCCTTTCTGTGGGGTCGGGGTGGAGGCCGGAGAGACAATATTCTAAAGGCCTGCTCTTACATATTCCTCCTTCTCTCCTCCAGCCCACACTGGAAGTTACCAGAGTGGCTCTCTTTTGGAGCTCAGCTTGTCTGCCAAACCTTGGCCTGTATTGTTTACCTAAGGGACGTGCCTGTCAGCAAGAAGGGATGCACACTGCTCTGTGAACTAGGGTGTCAGAGAGGAGCCAGCCAGGCCTGGCCTCATACTGCATGGCGGGGAGGCAGACAAGAAGACCTAAATGTGTTGTTAACCAGACAGCAAGCGAGGAGGCTCAGGGGCAGGACAGGCTGTTCTGAGAATCAGAAGAGACAGACATAGGGAAGGATCTAGAAGATGGCTGAGAGTGGCCAGAGGGCAGTTTCTTTCTGGATTAGAAGCACCTGGGCCTGTGCTTGGGTCTAGATGCCAGTACTGCCCCTTTCTCCCTGTGTGACCTGGGCCAGCTACCTAATCGCTCTGTGCTCGTTCTCACTGGCAGAGCGGGGTGGTGATGGTATCTGCAGACCAGGGTGCGGTGAGCATTGCTCTCCGTGTCGTCACTGGACAGGGGAAGTGTTGCGCACGAGTAGTGCTGACATTTTACTGTGCTCAGTCCCAGAGGGCAAGTTGAATTTAGTCAGGTAGTGACAGGAGGGACGTCCAGGCAGAGGGCAGTGTGTGCAAATGTGGGGCTAAGAGACAGGATGGCCTCTTCGAGCCAGCCAGGTTGGCTGAGCCTGGAATTCCTAAGGGGCAAGAGAAGGGAGGTGCACTGAGAGCAGACATGCCCCCTGGGGTGCTGATGCCACTAACAGGTGGAAGTGGGTCACATGGCTGCCCTCCAAAGTTCGGCATTCCCGGGGACAAATATGATCCTCATTTTTAACTCTTCAGGCCAAACACCAGGATTTCAGTCCCACTGCCTCAGGATACCCCAAACCTGCTGCTCCCACTCCTCCTCAGTGCCCTGGGCCTTGGCTGCAGGAGGCAATTTTATACTGACCGTTCTCACGATCTGTCCAAATCACTGGAGAGACATTGGACTTTAGCAAAAATACCTTAAAAATGTATAAGTGGTTAATCTGAGCAAGAGTGAGAAAAGGGAGCAACCACAGTGTATTTTTATCTGGTTTCCTACCAGGGCCTGGGAGGAATAAAGGCAGTCTGACCTCACCAGGCACATGTGCAGCCTTCTGCAGAGAAGATAGGTCTGATTTCCCCCAGGACTGTGGCAGGCTTCAGCGATGGGAGATGTCCTCTGCTCAAATGCCAGCAATGTGACACATGCCTGGAGGACAGGTCTGAGATGCTGTGGCTGCCAAGGGGTGCTATTCTGACACCCCCCCCGCCCCCACCAAACACAGTGAATTTGCTGGCATTGTCTAAGTGGTACTCAGGGCTGGAGAGAGGCAGAAAACTCCTCCAGGGGCCAGGGGTTGTCCAACACATGAGGGCAGGCATCCTGCAGTTCAGGGAGCCCCCTCTTGTATTTCATCATTAGAGAGGGAGGGGGCATTGTCACACCTAGAGAGGACTGGGGCTT
>RJWH01001477.1:323833-369394 GCA_004363575.1 Solenodon paradoxus
GAGAGAGAGAGAGAGAGAGACAGACAGACAGACAGACACAGACACAGACAGACAGACAGACAGAGAAACAGACAGAGAGAGAGAGAGAGAGAGAGAGAGAGAGAGAGAGAGAGAGAGAGAGAGAGTCAGGGCTGGTCTTTTATGTATGTACAGAGATGGGGAGGAGAGATGAGCAAGTGAGTGGTTCTTCTGAATTTCAAAGAGGAGGTTTGGGAGTCTGAAGGTGTCCTCTCTGCCAAGTCTAGAGCAGACCCCAGGGGCTGCCAGTGACAGCTGTTGAGCTGTTCCCTCTTGCATGCAAAGTGGTGGTGCCAGGCCCGCTGGCCAGGCACCTCAGCCCTCCTGCCACCGTGCGCTGTTGGGCCTCACTGAACACAGAGTTTGACCTGTCATTGCCACCCCCCTCCATCTCAGCAGGTGGCAGAGCCTTCGAGAAGAGTTGCCCTGAACAGGCAAGTGACAGCTTGTCATGACCCGCTCTCTCACTCAGCCAAGAGAGAGGGAATGCTGACGCTGACCTCTGAGGCGGAACAAAGGAAGGCCAAATTTAGAGGGGCATAGGGACAGGGGCTTCCTTCCTGGGCAGCTTAAATTTCCCTTTCAGCTTTGCAAACATCTCATCCACACTGCCTGCTGAAACTCCGGTAACTACGGCGAAGATTATTTAAGTTGTCTTCAATTCTGTCATAGGAAATTGTTCACCTAGGGGATGGTGGCCAGCCCACTGAGGGACTGGGACTAAAGGAAGTGGGCTGGCATGGAAGCAGGTGGGGTTTCTGCCATTGAGGAAGGACTCCCACCGTAGGGACGTCTGGACAGAGGGCTTAGGCCAACACATGCAGAGGATGCACAAGGTTGTAAGAGGCTCTAGGCTTTGCCAGCGCGCATGGGGAAGAATTCTCACAGGGGTGAGGACACAGGGGTGAGGACACACACTCAGTAGTAGGAATCTGCATCCACATGGCTTGATATGGTATGAAGAGAACCTTGTCCCTGCCGGGGTTTCCCCGAGGCACAGACGATTCTCTTCCCCCAGGGTGCTGAGGGAATTGGTGTGCTTTCTGCAGAGACTTGCTTTCCCAGAGCCCCTGCAGTCGTCACTGTTCGGTCCTGGGGATGGCAAATGGAGAGAAGGCAGCACCCACACTGCTTCATACACTCACCTTGCAGGTAAAGCTTGGTATTGAAAGGTTGTGCTGCCAAGAAATCCTCAGTTTACAACCCACCTCTTCAGAATAATCATGCTTTCACTTGAGCATAAGACAAACCATAAAGATTGTGTGTGCATAGGATTTGGTGAACTAAGAGAAGACATCAGGAAACAGATGAATTCTAACCCAACCACATCCGGGGTCACCTGCTGGTAGCCCACACCCACACCTGGTCAACGTCTAAGCACAAGAACGATTTGTTTTGCTTGCTAGTAACTTATCCTAAAGCTGTCCATCCACAGGCATCTGTGTGTCTCGGCATTGCCACAGTACTTTCCCCACCATCCTGTGTGAGAGGAAATCTCGGTGGGGATATAACAGGAATCCAGACACTCATGAATATTGAGTATGGTGAACATAGATTTGTTCATCAAATATTAGAAACACGCTGCGTGAGGAATTCCCTTGAGGTTTGGAAGTGACAGGTTTATGACTGAGAACATCATGCAATGACTCTGAATTTCACAATGCCCACTCTCTAAAAGGCTTATAATATATAAAACATACTGGGGTTGTTGTGAAGATCCGACATATGTACATAAATCACTGGGTATATTATTGGTACCATTTAACAAGATCTCCTGAATTGTGTCCCTTCACGGAGACTGCATTCAAGTTCTAACTTCTATACCAGTAAATGTAATCTGATTTGGAAATTCAATCCTTATAGATATAATCAAGTACAAAGAAATCATGGTAAATGAAAGTAAGCCATAAAGCCAATGACTGGTTTCCCTATATGAAGGCCATGTGACGACAGAGAGACACAAAGAAGAGAATACATGTGAAGACAGAGGCAGAAACTGGAATGATGGGGCTACAAGTCAAGATGACCGAGGACTGACAGACACTAAGAGAGAGGCTTGGCACAGATTCTTCTCTGGAGCCTCAGGAGGGAGCAGGATCCTGCCAATACCTTGAGCTTGGACTTCGAACCTCTTGAACTGTGAGAGGATATGTCTGTCATTTAAAGACAGCCAGAGGGTACTACTTTGATCCAACAGTCCTAGTAAACTAATACAGTAGATACTGCCACTTGAAACTTTAGACAACTTAAACATTCTGTTGTGAATTTCCCATGGGCTACTATTAGGGAAGTGGGATTCAGGCAGGAGAGATGCTTCTAACATCTGGACCGAAGGCCAGCAGTTAAAACACAGGCCCTTCAATAATATTTCCTTAGTGCTGTTCATCAGCCCAAGGCAGTCGACGCCTTGAAGGACTTCCCGTGACCTTGCCTAGCAGTGAGTGCAGTGTGGTGAGGGCTACAAGGGCAGCACTGTGACAGACGTGGTAGTGAGGACGTGGGTCAGAAGGCAGCTCTGATGACAATGCTGGAGCTCCTGTGGCTGCTCCAGAGCCACCTCAGCTACTCTTACTCCCTGGAGAGGCATGGCATGACTAAGGGTGCTATCCTCAGACCCGGAGGCCTCAACAGACCTAGCTAGATGCACCTGCACTGCACACCACCAGCTGAAGGCAATGTCAACACCCCTTTCCTCTGCATACACAGCCTAGCCTAGTGTTTCTCGAGCTTGGGTACCCACTGGAATCATCTGGAGGTTATTTTTATTTTTGTTTTATGCCAATGGGTATTCTAGTGTATTCAGAATCTGTGGGAACAGAGTCCAAGTACTGGGGAGTTTTTATATGCTTCAGGTGATTACATCAGTTGTTCGTCACAGCCCCTGACCTGGAGCAATGGTTATCAGATCTGAGTGTGCCTCAAAGTCTTTTGGAAGGGCTACTACACACACAATAAAGCCCTAACTTAGACTTTCGAATTTACCAGTGTTGGAGTAGGATTTGAGAATTTACATTTCTAACGAATTTCCAGAATGGCTTAGACCTTGGAAACTGTCGGCATGGATTAATCATGCATAAGTCATGCCTTATGTGAGGGCTCATCTTGAGTGCCAACTCTGAACATCGCGCGTGGCTAGATCGAGAGCGATCGGAGACTTCATCTGTGTCCCTCAGGAAAGAATTATGAGGGATGTCTGCCACCGGCCCAGGTAAGGGGTGACCTTACCTGTGGCAAGTATTTGTCAACATTGCATTAAACCTCAAAAGGCCTTAAAATGATGAGGGGGAGAAAAAAGGCAGCAAGCTGGTTTTACCATAGTTTCTGTGGCCAAAGGAAAAGGAAGGAGCATAGAGGTGACTTTCCATTGCATGACAGTCTAGGGGCAGGTTGGACACTCCCCTGGGGACAGTGGCCCTGCTTAATGTGTAGCTAACCAGGCTTGGTGAGGCAGCTTCACCTGAGGGGCTCGTGTGGGCCTTGTGTAGACAGGTCAGACACACACAGCCTTGACCTCAGGTTAAACCCACGTGATGTGCTTTCCTCCTGCTCCTCAGTCACTGTCCATTCAGATTAAGAGGACATTTTAGAATCAATGTTTCTATTTAAAAACACTGCAGATACAGTGACCCATTTTCCAACCTAATCAGTCAAATGATTTTTCCAGATAAGACTACTTATATCAGCCAAGAAGGAAAAGAAGTTTCTGTATAAAAGGTTATCTTTCTTTGATGTTAGCAGCTTCTAACCGCCAGTAGAAATGGCTTCTGGCTGCTGAATTGCAACTGAGTTTCTGTAATAAAGAGGCTGTTCCTAGTTCCCTGGGATGCCAGGAATTTGCATGAAAACCATCATTCCATCTTCGAGAGAGTTCATCTGGCCCTGCTGCTTATTTCTTTCCAGAAGCCACAATCTTGATGGTGACACTGTAATTTATTACCATGCTAAGGATTATGATGCAACACACAGAGAATTAGAACTTTAGGTCGGAAGCCGGCTGCAGGAACAGGTGAGCTTTTGGAGAGGATGGTCTTATTTGTCATGCAAATGGCTCACAGAACAGAGAAAAGACAACCCCCAAAGACACTGCTTTGGCTGCAGACAAAAATTGTTTCTAAATAGAATGTTTTTCAAAGCTTTTCCTGAAGCATTAGCTAGCTGATCCCTCAAAATGAATGACATAGTGTATTTTGTACTAGTAATAAAATATGTGATTTGAATAACCACAAATGGGGAGATTTACAGTCAGTGGGGTCCTTGCTGCCTTCCCCTTGAGCTTTGTGAGCACTGAAACCCTTCTGTGTGATGCTGCGAAAGGTAATTGCAGCCCAAATATAATTTTCCAGTAGCTAGAGAAAGGCCTATTTGGACACAAATTAACTAAAAATACGCAATGATAGTGTGCGTTTTGTGTGTGAAGAACAGAAAGTCCACTTGGTGATGTTTCCCAGCTGGAAAAAAATCTGTTCTTCCACCAACAGACATTATCTCTGTTGGGGCAAACATCTGTCTTTTACCACCCGTACCCAAAAGAGCTCTTGATGGCTGAGCTGTATTAGTATTATTGTTATTACTATTAATCACACAATACTTCTTGAGTTTATAATTAAGCAGAAAGGGTGGAGAGTCAAGGGCTAAATAATCATTGTCTTCATTTCCTTGGCAAGCAGACAGAGGCACCTTCTCTGGGCCAGGCCAGGGTCTGCAGAGTGAAAGAGAGCACAACCACTTCTGGCCTGAGGAGGGCTCTGTCCAGGGACCCTCAGTGACCCTCAGCTCAGAGGTGGTATAGTCTTGGCTGCTCCTGGTGCAATCACAGAAGCCTGGGCCTAGCTCTTGCTGCTTAGGAAGTCTGTCCTAGGAGAGTGGCTGAGTTAGCTGGGCCATTGCCTTCAGATCCCAGATGCTGGTAACCTAGAGAGGGAGCCAGGACCCATGACTCTCTGGTGGGCAAGGATGTGTCTGTCCAGCTGCTGAAACAAAACCCTCCACCAAGCAGGTAGAGTAGAGGGTAGGCCTCCAGGCCCTTCAGATGACAAGGTTGACAGGAAGGGTGGGCAGGGTTGAAGAGTACGCTAGATGGTCACTCTGCTGTCCGTCCTTCCCTTCCTGGGCATGTCTAATGTGCACACATTGTGTCTTGTAAGGTGTTTGTTCTTGGAGCCTCACCAATCCAGGGCTGCCCAGCTGCAGCCCCAGGCTCACCCCAAGAGACCACAGTTCTCTCATTTTCAGTCAGTGACAGCTGGGCTCTCCCGCATCCTCTTGTCACTGTTAATAGGCTGCAACGGCCTGCTCGCCTTTGCCCCACATGTGTCCCCAGGACCTTCAGACACTGCTCTTCTCCCACTCCTTGCCTGCTCCGTGCAAGGAGACACTCGGTTTCAGTGTCTCTTCCCACGTGGCCTCCCTCCCACGGCCAGAGGGATTCCCCAAGGCACATGGGGCAGGCCGGGGCTCCCCAAGGTGCACGGGGAGGCAGGGCTGCCAGCGCAGGGGTAGGGACATCTCTGCCCACAGGTGGAGGCTGGTGGCCCAGCGTCCAGAAAACCACTGTCCTGCTTGGTGGCAGCCTATGGGTGCTATTATCTGAACTCGCTGAGGGGACCAGCTTTCACTTTCTCCTCCTCTCCAGGCTGGCAGACTGGGTGGTGCCTTTCTGCTAGCTATACCAGGTATATTCCTTATTCTCAGCAACATTTTGGTCACTTAGCTATGTCCACTGGTCCCGCCACTAGTCTCTCTCCAGCCTCCACCCTCCAACCATTATTTTAAAATAATCTGTCATTTTAAGTAGCTTAAGCTCTCCCGGCCTCCTGAACGGCACTCCCTTCCTGGCACGGCTTCTCCCTCCAACAGTCCCAGCAGTTGTAACCAAGTCACTTAACTAGGCTGTCTTACTGTCTCACCTGCCATTGGGATAATAACGCTCATTATCTCCAAGGGGTGTATGAGAGGCTGACACTGGCTGACGCTGGCGGAGCGCAGTGTGTGAGTGAGGCCGTGCCCCCGCCTCCCTGTTCTCCCTGCTTGTATCCTCTGGGGTCCGGGGGTGGTGGCGGGGTTGCAGGGCAGGTGGAGGTGATGGCCGAGGGGCGCAGAGTCAGCCCCAATGACTTCGTGAAAGCCAGCCCTTCCTGAGTACCTCCCAGTTGGTATTGAGATTGGTATTGAAGAGACATGGGGAGCAGGAAGATGGGGAAGGCCCAGGCCTACACTGGTACAGGATAGGGGGGGTCAGTGAAGCCCCACTCTGCACTCTAAGTCCGGGCTGCCTTTCTTCACAGTGCATAGCAGGAGGCCAGTGTGTGCTCTGCACAGAGCAAGCAGGTGGCATCTTCCTCTCCCAGAGGGCAAGAGGAAGGACCTGCTTCCATTCTACTTTCACGGAGCCTGGAGTCCTGGACTCTCACCCACCAGCCTTGTAGCCATCACCTAGACTGTCCAATCCCAGTCAGAGCTGGGACACAAAAGATCATGTGTTTCCGGTGAAGTTTTGATGTTTGAGGAACGTTTGTGCAGAGATCAGAATATTAAGATGCATCAAAAAGTGAACTGGGAAAACAGTATGTATTGCATTCTTCATGAAATAAAGTAATAAGGAGCATGGTGTACAGGCTGGGAGTACGTCAAGAAGACGGATGGACACTGTGTAAAGGAGGGGACTGGGACGTGGGAAAATCTCACAAAATGTCAGGAGTACACATTGGTAAAAATTTTGGGAAATCAACTTTTTCTGCTAATATTTAAAATAAGTCATTTTTAGCATCACCATGCAGGGCAGATGAACATCAGGTGCCTCCAGAGGAGGTACCCTGAGGATGGATCATCAGTCATGAAATGCATTAGCCTAAGCAGGGTCTATTCACAGGGAGAGATCAGACAAGCCCCCAGTCAGGAAAGTTCTATTTAAAAAGCAGGAACACATTCTTTATACATGTCAATATGATGAAAAGCGAAGACTGTGAAAGTGTTTCAGATCAAGAGACTACATCGACATGACAAGGAAATGCAGTATCTGAACCTAAACTAGATCGGGCAGTAGAAGGAAAAAGTGCTAAACAGGACATTTTTGGGGTCAATTAACAAAACTACATTACAGACAGTAGGTTGGATAAGAGTATTTTATCTGTATTAAATTACTGAGGCTGATATTTACTACAGTTATGTAAGAGAGTATCTCATTCATAAGAAATATGGAAACACGCTGAATGTGTGAGAATGATGAGATAGGATGTTTGTAATACAGCTTCCATTAGTTTAGGAAAAAAATTAGTGGTGGGGGGGCAGGCAAAAAAATAAAGAAATAGACTAAAACAGTAGCAACTGATAAGAAGTTGGGCAAACATTATGAGTTTTTTGTATTACTCTTATTCTGAGTACTTTCTTTTAAGTATGGCATTATTAAAATAATATTTAAATGTAAAAATTCTTTGACCCAGAAATTTCTCTGCTTGACATTTATTTTATAGACATATCTACATAGTGTGCAGATACATCTCTATAAGAATATTTGCTGAAATAAGACAAGCCCAGAAACCGCCTAGATGCTCATCCAAAGAGAGGTTGTTAAGCAGTCTTCCCAGTCCATTCACACAAGGATAGCGGACAAAGAGCTGGAGAGGCAGACAGGGCGGCAGTGAGTCTCTAAAGGCATGAAAGAAGATAGTACAGGGGTAAAAGGTCATATTTGTGATATGTCATTAAGTACAGCAAGTTGAACAGATTGGTACAGATAGTGTGAAACAATTTGAAGACAATAAAATATGTAAAAAAGCACACACACAATAAAGTTGGGAAGCAAACACACAAATTACTAATGACAATGAACTTCTAGGAATTGGGATGAGAGATTCTATTTTGCAGTTTACTTTAAACACTTACTGTTTTGATATTTTTAAGCACATTGCTTTTGTAAATAAAACCATAATAATGGTTTTAAAATATAGCATTCTAGAGACGTCTTTGGGCTGATCTCCCAGTTCTTCCCCCTTCTCCTTGCCTGTTCTGGAATCAGTCCTCCCCATGTATGGGGGAGGGGTTTTGAGGGCCGAAAGCATGTGAGTAGGGCTGATGAGAACAGCCACGAAGAGACAGACAGAAAGGCTCACAGTCAGGGGTGAAGGAGCAGAAACTCTGGGGTCTCTTTCCCCTACTATGAAGAACCCAGCTGCCTAAGGAAAGTCACATGCTCCCGGGTACCCAGGACCCTACTCCATGCTCCATTGAACATTCTCAAACTTAACATCACAGATCATCAGGGACATGTTTCTCACTTGTTCATTAATTTCTTTTTACTTTACCAATAGCTGCTGAGCAGCACGTTAAAGCTCAGGGGTCCTGTAATAAAAGAAGCAGCCAGTCCAGCCGCTGAGAGAGGAAAATGCTGGACAGGAGCATGAGGGCTGTGGCAAAAGCTTTGAAGAGCAACTGAGCAGTGTTATGCCAAGAAAGCAGGCACAGGCAGTGACAGCGGCTTTGAGAGCACAGCAGATGCCGGCCCCTGGGCCTGGCTGCCTGGGCTGTTCCCAGTCTCTCACTCTTTGGCCTTGGACTCTGTTGAACTGCCCATGCTTGCGCCACAGAACCCTTGCTTGAGGGGAAACCGGGAGCCCCAGCTTGATTTAGACTTTACCCCATGATGCTTCCATGTCTCCATTCCTTCCTGTGAACTGATCTCTCTATTTTCTGATCTACCTGAGGATTTACACCGCATTTCTCTATTCCTTAGAAATCCAGCTCCTGGAGTTGTTCCCATATTCCCATATTCTAAGACCTAACTTAAAAAAATCCTGGTGCATCTTTGCCTCCCTATCTGCTGTACTTGGGTCCACAGAAGTTCAGCAATGGAATTACTTTCTGACTTTCCCAAGGGGACTGGAATATTCACAATGGGAGAGGAGACCTCTTAGTTTCTGCTGTTCCATCCCTGGATTGGACCCTTTCCCTGTGGTTCTACTTGGCTGTCATCATCAGCCCCCACTCAAGAGAGTTAGGACCTTCCCAACCTTGCCACAGACTTAAATCTTTGCCTAAAACAGTGGTGATTCTGTTTCAGAATTTTCTGGAATTATGAGAATCAAGACAACATCTCCCAATGAAGTCAAAGACTCCCTCTCTCAGGGTATTCAGAACCCATTTTATCATGGACTAGTGAACTATGAGCCCCCAAACAATATTAATTTCCATCAGAGCCATGGTCTCCCAAGGACTGGGAACCAATATTTAGTGTTTCTTAAGAACCCAAAATCTCAGGAGATAATCCACAACTACAGGTCAAGAGAAGACCTGGGAAGTTTCCAAATTTTGTGATCTCTGAACATGGTATGCTAAAAAAAGCCTTCCGATCTGGTCCTGTTATTCTACATTCTGTAGAAAGTATATCCCAAGACCTGTAAGAATTTGACATCTTGGGACCCTTTAGAGTTACTGCTTGTGGTAAAAGATGGGTGAGACTAGGACAGGTGGAGGAAAAAGCATCCTAGCTCCAGAGCAGAGCAGGCATGAAGGCAGAGAATAGGAATGAAAGAGTCAGCCTATTGTGGAGCAAAGAAGCCCTTGTCTGCTTTCCTCCCCATCCTGCTCTTCCTTCCTCCCATCTAGATCACAGACAGTTAACAAAAATCAAAGACATGGGCATAGTGGATAGTGATGGAGTGAGACAAGTTCTGAAAGGTCATAGCTAGAACTTGGATTGGCAACCTGGAATAAGATGAAATCTTAATGTCTTGGACCAAAGGTCATTCCAAAACTTGCTAGCCAAAAATTAAATGTGATCTTCAAAATGTTACTGAGTTTCAGAACAAAGGAACATTTGGTTGGATAGTGGATCTACCATTCAAAATATCCCATCAATGACAAATGTTGATATGGTGGCTAAAAATGGAAAACATCATTTCACAATCATGATAATAAAACACTGGTTTAGAGAAGAATTATCAATAGATGCCAAAACTAAGGGGACTATTTTAGTGAAGAGCAGGCTATTTGCATAGCTGATCTTTCCACAGACTACTTATCAACTTTAAGACTGAAAAATTATATAATATATACTGTGTGTAACTAGACAAAACTTTGACAAGGTGGTCAAAATTAGTAACGCCATTGAGGGGCAGATGCACATCATGTATTTTGAGATAGGATACAATATCACTTACACAGGAGTAGGGCCAAGTATTAGAACCTGTATCTAATTATGAGGAGCACCAGAAAAATCCAAAAGTGAGAATGTTCTGTCAATGACTTTATTCTGAAATCTGTCTGTCTATCTTTCTATCTATCTATCTATCTAGCTATCTATCTGTGTATAAATATATATGTATATATACATTTATATGCCTTAAAAGGCAAAGAAAGATAATAGGAATGTTTTAGACTGAAGGGCTGAAAAGACATGACAACTACTTGCATGACTTGGTCCTAGACTGCAGGTCCTGCAAAGCATTCACTTCCAGTAGAGACTGGCTTAAGCAAAATTTTTAAAAATATTATCCATGGTTAGACTGCATTAGAATGTCTTATGAAATTTTATCCAATTAAAAGTTATTAAAAATTTCTTTCTCAGTGGATCGGGTATCTAAAGCTCTTTCTATAATCAAACAGTGGCATTTCTTTTCGAGGTTGTTCTAATAGGGGAGACACCAAGGAGAGTCCCAAGACATTTCCATCATGGTTTCAAATAGAGATGGTTAATAAAACACAATACTGGCAATACGCTAGCTTTGAACCTCCTAAGTGTATTAGCATTTCCCTGGAATCTCCTTTAATGACCAACATTGGGTATGGTCACTAGAGTCTCTTGTAGCCCTAGAAAAAGTATGACTGGGGACAGAAAAATTCACCACATAAAATGACTTACTATCATCACATTTGATGGACTATGGTTCTCAAATACTGTACGAATAATGGCATAACCTTGTTTGAAAGGAAGCATTCATTATCAGTACCCCCCACCCAGTTTCTATAAACTCTGGGACATGGAGAGAAGAGCACTGGTCACAGGGATAGACAGGCAGTCTGGAGACTCATATGGAAGGGGTGAGCCCACATTTTTTGCTTTTCTTTGATTCATATGTATATTTTTTTGTGTGTGTAGCATAATTGTTTCATTTTGATCCTATTAAAAACTAAATGTTCTCTCTGCCTACTGAAACTGTTTATTATGCCTAAATGGAGTGCACGCTTCCTGAAGGTGATTGAATGAACTCAAATTTTCTCATATAGGCATTCCTGCTATAATGTCATATGCACATTTTGAAGAAACCTCATATTCTGCAAAATTGTATAACAAAATAACAGAGCCTAGGGTAAAAGGCCATCCAAAATGTAACAACAACACAATAGCCTTAATAAAATAGCAATGCAGATAAATTACAACTTTCATTTGCACCAGCATATCAGTCAATTCTTTCCAAACTAAATACTGATTTGGGGTTTCCCCTTTGGAGATATTGGTCCTGGAGGGCATTCACATTTCAGAGATATCAGCTTAATCCGAATTAAAAATCTGACCCAGGATGTAGACTTCCTTATCAAATAATTAAAATTTAACATAAAGTAAAATGTTTTCTTAGTTTCCTCCTCTTATTCTCAGGATTACTAGAAAAAAGACTGGAAAATATACTGGTTCTAGAAACTACTAACCCAGCCATCATTTGTACTGAAGAAAGGTTTCCCTCTCAGTGGTTAACTTTTTATCTTATGCCTTCATATTATTCTATGGCTTTCTCTTTAATTGTAAGAAACCTTGTTCCTGATTGTTTCAAGACATGTATCCCGGGAAAAGATCACCTGAGACTGTAAGATTTCCATGGTATACTGACATCACAGTATACTAACATTATTCCTATGTACACCAATCACGTATTGAGTGAGTTTGCATTAAAGAAACAGGCACTGTAACAGAACAGACTATCTCTCCACTCCCATTTCCATGAGGCACATCCGGGGAGATATTATCCACTGGACACCAACTTCTCTGCTCGGTACTCCTAAGTTTAATATCATCCAAGTTTTACAGACAGCTAGGGTTCTTATCCCATTTTCAGAGTAGAAAACTGAATTTCACTTACCTCACCCATGTTACCAAATGTATTAATAGCAGAGCCAGAGTTTAGATTTCTATCTCATTGTTGTACAGATTGTAATCTTTACATTATATTGGTTATGTTTTATATTAGGATTCCACTACTTATTTGCATTGTTAACTTAATGGAAGTTGTTCATTCATTTCTAATTATATTTAATATGTCATACATTATTGGATTTTCTTCCCAAATCAGGTAAAACTGTTTTTTCTAAGATACAGAATCATGTTTTGATAGTGTGATTTATAGTGGGAAATATATATTTGGTCTTGGTCAGCATTTCTGGCACAGAACTCCTGAAACCCTTGATATTTCCTAAGTGATGAAAGGAATGAAAGTATCTTTTGTTGTATTAATGAGGTGTTTTGAGCCTTCACCTGAGAATGGGTGATGGTTGGAGTAGAATCAGTCATGTGAGTGGATGGGCTGGAAATGTGAGTAGAGGCCTTGGAACTCCTACTTCCCACTCCCTCTGGGTTGAGTCAACCATCACTGGCCGATAATTTAATCAATTACATCTGTGTAATGAAGTCACCATAAAAACCCAGAAGGATGGGGTTGAAAGAGCTTCCAGGCTGGTGGGCACATGGAAATCTGGGCAGAGCAGCATGCGGGGAGAGGGCTTGGAGACTGCACCCCTTCTCATACGTCTTGCCCCATGTATATCTTCCATCTGGCTGTTCCTGTCTTATACCCTTTGATAGCAAAATTGTAGCCTAGTAAGAAAAATGTCCCTCTGAGTTCTGTGAGCTGCTCTACTAAATTAACTGAATCAAGAATGGGGTCCCAGGAACCTCTAATCTACAGCCATTAGGACAGAAGCCCAGTAACAACTGGGACTTCTGATTGATATTGGAAGTAGAGGGCAGTTTCCTGGATGTGAGTCCTTAACCTGTGGGTCTGAAGCTGTTTCTGGGTAGACAGAGTAAAAATTGAGTTGAATTGTAGGTAATCCACCTGGTGTTAAAGAATTACTTGTTGGTGGGAGGGGAAACCAATCTTACACTAGAATCAGTTGCAGAATATAATTACCGATGCATCAGCTGATTTAATCACTTATGTTAAATTTATAGGACTTTAGATGTTTATTCAAATAATTGCTATATATTGTTTTCCTTGGTTCTTTACAAGACTGATGTAGTATAGACCAAATATAGTGTTCCCACTTGAAAGAAAATGGAGCAGAATGGCAAAGAGGTAAAATAACTTACTTAATCCAAATTAATGACTGACAGAGCCAGGAATCAAACCACATTTTCTGGCTCAAAATTCAGTCTTATTCTTATAACTGAATGCTCACCCTTCAGAATTATCTACTGTGAAGTCCTGTGTATTGAATTGCCTATCATTAGATATTGGACCAAGTCAAGCTACAGGATTTGGAATGTGATGAAAACATTGAAAAATAAAGCAAGGAAAGAATGTGTTTAGCATGTTTATTATCAAAAATAATGATTACTGATAGAATAAAGGGTATCAGAATCAATATAAACAAAAATGAATAATAGAGTTTAAATGATCATGCCTTACTTACTTACTAAAATAATTTTATTACTGAGAACGATTGTAGAATACTAATTATATTTTAGGATACAGAACCATAGTAAGTACAATAGGAAAAAGTAACTTAGGAGAAATATAAACAATTTTTAAACTATACAAGTGATCACATGCACACACGCACGCACACACACACTAGCATTTCCTGTTCCAACCTTTATCCTTCTAATTTCTCAGGTTAGAATATCCGACTTCAAAGTCATTCCATACCATTTGATTGGTGACATTGGTTTAAAAGCACATGAATTCACTCTGCTGACAATTTGGGGTGGATCTCCCTGGATTTCCTGTCATCCTCTGTGATCCATGGAATGGGCCAAATACTTTCCCAAATAAGAAGTTCTCAGAAATAATGGGGCTTCTAGTCAGGACCCCATGACCGATCCTGGCTGAGTCATGGGGCAGAGCACTGGGCTATATGCCAAAGCATTCACTCTAATAGGTCATAAGTCAGATGGCCTTGTCCTATCTGGGCAGAGTGTTAAGACGTGAAGCTATCGGTCAGCCCCAGGCACCACTGGACTGTGGCTTTGCATTTTAATAGAAAAGACAGTCATTGCTGACGGAGAAAATAACAGTCACCTCCGACAAAGGAAAGAGCAGGCTATGAAGGGAGGTGAACAGCCTGCAACTCACAAGCAGAATCTGTGGCTTTGAACTTTTCTTTATGCTTGTTTTTCTTTTCCTCACATACCCAGATGGCATGTATTTTCTAAGTGAGCAATATTAGTAGAAATCTACATGGATCTTTTCACTGAGAATCTTCTTTTCCTGTTTCTTACTCTCTTACTTTCTCACAGGGAAACGGTTTATTTGACTGCTTTTGTGGGAAGATTAAAATAAAATCTTCACCTCTAAAATCCTTCCCAAATATGCATATTCCCCCTGCAGCTAGAGTACCTTCAGAGTGGGATTTAGCTGGATGGCCGCTGATCAGCTGTGCTCTGGTCTTTCCCTTCCGCACTCCACTCTCTTCCCCCTCTTTTATAAGCCGACTCCTTCCTTTTAACCTCTGGATCTTTAAACAGTACTGGAAGAGAGTTTCCTGGATACCTTTGAATTTTTCAGTTCAGTCTTCCCAGAGGAAGAATAATATTCTCAGCCTTGATAAATGCTGGTTTTGAGCTACTGGGGTCTTAAGAAAATCACCCTTGCTTCTGTATGTACTCGGGGGGCTGGATGGAAGGGCCTGGTTTTGCTTTCTTGGATAAACACTTTGCCTTCTAGAGATTCACTAGACCCAGAGGCCTCCGTCCATAAGGAGGATCTGCCACACGAAGGGCTCATGTATCAGTCACTATGAGGTCCTCTGCTGGGCTGGGTGCCAGGGATGGGCAACCCCACACCCATATCAGCTTCTCCGTCAATGCACAGGACTCCTGCAGAACTGGAAGGAAATTGACAAGGAGGTCCCAGATCTCAAGGCTGATCAGGGCTTCAGAAACTTGAGCAGTGACTGCTGTTTAACCTCTCCCCGTCACAGTCCTTTGAAAGGCAATGCCACCGAAAAAATGCACTGCCATTGCCATGCACTCAGCAGATAAGGAACATGAAGTGTTTTGTTTGAGCCTTTACCTTTTTTCTTAGATCTCATGTGGACAGGTTCCCCTGACTTCTACACAAATTTCAATTATGCATTGAAAACTTTCTATGCTGTGTCCCACCCTTCATCCTAAATGCCTTTGCACTGTATACCTGTCGAGGGGTGGGAGTGGAGTTGGTCTCTTAGACCTGAAGGCACTTTCTACAGCTGTTGTAACATAATCCCATAAATTAGGTGGCTTTTAAAGCTCAGAAATTTATTGTCTTACAGGTCTGGAGGCTGGAAGTCTGAAATGAAGGTGTCGGCAGAGTCATTCTCCCTCTGAAATCAATCAGGGGAGACCTCTAAGGGGAGGTCTTCTCTGGCCTCCAATATTGCTGTCAGTCCTTGGCCTTTAGATGCATCAGTTCAATCTCTGCCTCTGTCATCACAGGGTCATCTCTTCCCTGTGTCCATCTAACGTCTTCCTTCTTACAAAGATATTAGTGATTGGTTTTAAGGTCTACCCCTATCCAGTACGATCTCATCATAACCTGACTACATCTGTAAACACCCTTTTTCCAAATAAGGACACAGTCATAGGTACAGAGGTTAGGACTTCAGCAGATCTTTTTAGGGGGAACACAATTCAATTGATGAGAGGTCCTTGCAGGGCTAACACACTGATGATTTTTTCTAGTCTGCATATCCCCTTCCTAATACCAACCAAAGCAGTCTGTTCACCACCCAGGGAGCATACCAGGTACTTACTGGCTTCCTGTATTCTAACCAGATGTTTCTTCTTTCAGGAAAACCCTCAGTCCTCAGCCTACATAACTTTTTACTTCCCCAACCCCAACCCTCTCCCACCCTTTTCTTCCCTTCCCCCACCCTTCCCTTCCCCTCCATTCTATAAACAGTTACTGAGTTTCTTTTATGTGTCTAGTTTTACTGCATGCTTCATATCTGACTCATCTGGGAATCTACTTCATCCCCCTCTTTCATCTCAACTGAAAGCAGTTTCTCTTTTCTCTAAGTGCATAGCTCTAAACTTTATTTATTAGGCATCCACTCAAGAAAATAATCCTATATAGTGCAAATGATTTACAGATACTACTGCCAATCAACATTAAATATAAAGAAAACTCAATTTTCTTCTCTAGCAGTAGGACTTGCCTCTTGCCAGAAATCGATGATCTTTGATGAATTAGTTCACCGACATGTGGATCTGACTCTTACTGGGACCTAGTTGAGAAGGAAGCCGCTGGGACCCCCACTGCTGAGTCCTACGTTTCCTCGCGGGCTCCCAGCTGGGTGCCTGGAGACAGCGTCTGGGCCCCTAGGTCTGGTTTCCATCCTTTGATGCCACCTGGAGTTCACTGTGGGCCTTCTTGGGCTGCTCACACAGATCCTACCCCTATTTGTCATTTCTCCTAACATCCCCTTTGGCTTTTTAAAAAAAAAATTATTGATGCGCCATTGCATTATAACATTTTATGGGTTTCAGGTGCACATCATCATAAATCAACAACTACACATACTGTCTAAAGTCCACCACCCTTGGATTTCAGACCAGAATTTCTTCCTCGGGATTCTGTGTGCTTCTCTACAGCACCTAATTAGCAGTTGTGCTTAACTAGTTCATCGCATACTTCATTGTTCACTGTCTATCTTTTTTGAAGGAAAAAGTTTTGCTAGCTGCTGTGCTTTGCACACGCTAGGTGCTCGATAAAGATGTTTGGCTGGGAGAACAGCTAGTGGAGGCAGTACACAGGCCACCCCCAGGCAGCTGGCCCCTCCCACGTGAGGACAGGTATGATGACAGGCACCTGGGGAGGAGAGCTTTCCTCACTGACCCCACACCTCAGCTTCAGCAGAGATGTGCTGATGGGGAAATCTGGCCCGTGCCTGGCTCAGTCCCCAGGGTTGAGATGGCTCAGGCTCTGAAACCCCATCCTGATCCCACTTGTGCTAATAATACACTGGCCTTACTAATAATAATTATGCTGAGTCTCTTTCAAAAGGGCATTTCAGTCAGGGCCTCATATCCCTAACTGAGCATCTGGTGACAAAGCGACCTGGGGAGAGAGATCAGGGGAAGGAGGGGCAGCACTATCTGCAGAGGAACCACTGGAGCACAGGCAGAGTGGCATTTGAATGTGTCCTCCTTCCGCTTAATTAATGCTCAGAAGAATATCCAGGGACCAGGACTTGATTTTATTCTGACTGCAATTAAAGGGTCCCCTCTTTTCCCTGCCTGTCTTCATTCCTCTATACTTTTTCATCTGCCCAAGGGAGAGCCTGTTACCAAGCTCAGTGATTGAAAGAAGGGCGATAAATCATAATTTGAAAATGGTCTTGTGAGGGACTCCATGGATCAGACAGGGAGAGTATGAATTAACTGGTAAAGCCCCCGGGAACTGTGGAGGCTGCTGGACACAGAGCCAGCAAGCATTTCCCTGTCAAAAGATGAAGGTGCCAGCCTGAGCTTGAGACCTGTCAGGCAGAGGATTCAAGTTACTTAGAAGCAACTTGCTAAAGTGAAGATGAAATGTGCAAACTAAGGGGGCTTTCTCCTGAAGGCTTTCAGGAAGAATGATCTTTGAGTTAATTTTCTGCTTTCTTTGCACCTTTTAAATATTCAGTACATTATAAGAAAAACAGATTGAAGCATACTGTAGCAGTAGAAATAGCTTCTTGGGAATGAAAGCACACAGTCAAGCCATTACCCCACATCTACTGGACCGTTTGTGTCTGCATGTCTGATCTGGGTGGCCCTGGCTAGCTGTGTATTTCTCTGTGTGTCTTTGACTACCATTGTGTGGACACCACACTACAGACGTGCGCTCACTGTGAACATGGCTGAACATGAAGAAGAGGTGATCTGCTGATGGGAGTCACCACGAGTACCACAAGCTGTACTCAGCACAGAGTTAGTCCCCTAACCACTCTGTCCCCAAGAGGGCACGCAGAGGACTGCTGGACCCTGATGAGACCGAAAATCTGAGCAGTCTGTGCTGCTGGCTTTGTCTTCAGTCTCCTGCTCTTTGGGGACATGGGCAGCAGTTCTGCCACTCCTCTGGGATGTGTCAAAGTCTCAGGTAGTGTGAGGCGTCCACTGCCCTGTAGGTCAGACTCCAGGCCGGCATGGGGGAGGGATCCTGTCTGAGACTTTGACCCCTCCCTCTTTTGACTGTGGAGAGCCCTCTCTAAGGACTTACAAGCAAGTTCCCTGGAGAGAAAAGAACCTTCTATTCCAGACAAGAGTGACCTTCTCAGGCATCCTAAATTATCTTGTTTCCTTAAATACTCATTTACTTATAAAAGATGGGAACTCAATAAATGCAATGCAAGAACCAGTCTCTGAGTTCCACTCCAGTTTACTGGATAAGCAGTTCATCGAGCACCAGGAGAGTGAAAACAACAGCGGCGTTCTTGTGTGTGTTTTTGATGCTGTGGCACAGGAGACTCTGAAGGCTGAGGGTCTTCATCCATCTGTCTCAAGACCTCAATACCTAACTCTAGGATTTCCAGAGATCATTTCTTCAGCATTTTGTCTTTCTTTTATGCCCCAAAGAGCTGACAGATGGTGGAGGGTTTCAGACTCTGGGAAATGGGTTACTGAGGAACCAAAGCAGCAGGATCAGGATGAGGGTCCCAAGACCTGGAGGGAGATGTTGGTTTGTAGCTCGGTGCTGGGACACTGAGTAATGTGCCTCCCCTGCCTCCTCAGTCAGACTTGAAGCTGGGCCAGAGGCATGGGGGGTCCATACCATACCAAGATACCATGCCCAAATACGGCCCTGGGACCCACAGATCAACCTGGGCATGAGGATGGAGAAGTTCTATCATGATCGAAAATACATTTTCTTTTCCAGCCTGACAGAATGGGGACTCAGTGTCAGAATGACTTTGATTTTTGAAAAAGATGATATGTGAATTTTCTTGCAACACATGTTTTTGAAGTAAATTTCCACTCGTTATGGTAGTTTCAATGCGGTGGCTCTCCAAGTGTGCTCCAGGACTGTGGATCAGCACTATTTGGACACGTGTGCAGAACGCCCATGCATGGACCCTGTTTAATCTAGAAATCGGAAACTCTGGGGGTGGGCCTAGGAATGTGCTTTACCCATTCTCTGGGGGGCCTCCAGAGAGACCCAGGTTCAGGGCCTCTGAGATATGGGTTCAGGGAACACAATCTTCTAGCTGTCCTTTCTCTTGCTCTCTCCTAAGTTTTCTTCAAAATTCTCCTATGGCAATGCTGTCCCGAGGTCCTCAATTTTTGTTTATGAAAATCAGCTTTCCCTGGGCTTCTGGAGTCTCCACTTTACTACTTTCTGTCTGGGGTGGCTAGGAGAGGGACGTTTCCTGGACCTTTCAGCTAGCCTTGAAAAGGTGCACCTGCATGTATGTGTGGCCTTGAGCCGACACCTACAACCTTTACATGAGCTATGCCCGGGCAGTACTGGGATGAGGGTCCTTCCAACTCAGCCCAAGGAGGCTTACCCACCCCACAAATAAACTCCATTTTATGGAAAGTTTGAATTCAAATCCTGCCCTTTTTTTGCTACCCCAGAATGGGAGAGAGCTCTGGAGAAGATCTTTCACCTTCTTCCCAATCCACATGCTGAAGACAGGGCTCAGATGAAACCACAGACTGAAGGCCAATTGTTTGTGTGGAAAGGAAGGCCCTCTGGATTTCAGCATGGAATCAGCAATGCCTAGAATGATGTTCTCTGCAGGAAATACAGTGAGGATGGAGACGGCAGCTGAGACAATAATTCATGAAACTAATGGGGGAACATGAGGCCTGAAGTTCATCACAGGGGACAAGGGTCCCTGCAGAGACTGAGGCCAACAGGTTTAGGATAAGCAGTGGGGCCAGGAGCTGGCAGGGATCACACTCGAGAGAGGGTTTGTTCTATAAAGAGGGTGAAGCCTCCATGCACCCCAGAGTGGCACAGGAAATGGTACTATGCAGCTGCAGAGTTCAGAGAGGTGGAAGAGACGCCAGCCCCTGAGGCCACCCCAGCAGGCAGTGTGGAAAAGGAGGGCAGCAATGTGGAGGAGAGGTTGGCAAAGGCACAGGTCAAGGAAGAGCAGGGGCACAGCTGGCAAACCTCCCAAGAAGATGGCTCTGCCTCCCGTCAGGTGGGGCAGGTGTCCAAGGAACATCTGTTTGAGGTTCACAGAGATGAACAGAGAACATCAGCAGACATGAGGAGAAAGAAAGCAAGGAGGAGAAGGAACTGCAGGCTTGGAAGGCAGTTAGTCTCAGAAGCAGTAGGAACACATGTGGGAGGAGCTAGTGCTTAAGAAAAGAGGAAGGAGCAGAGGGTAAGGGACCTAGCAAGATCAGAGGAGCCTTGAAGAGGAGTGCAGTTCCTGATAAAACAGGGAGGCCTGCAGGGAGCAGGGCTGAAGGAAGGCACAAGCAAGGCCAGACTTCTCAGAGACAGCCTGGGGCTCTGAAGGACTGGAAAGTTGACACTACTTTAGCAGAGGGTGCCTGGTTGAATACTAAGGAGGAACTATTTTGCTGACAAAGGGACTTAAAGGGCCTCTTCCGACTAGTCAGAAAAGATAGCAAGCCTTTCTGGAGTAGAGATTTTGACAAAACCATCAAAAGCTACCAGAAATCCATAGAAGATTCATGGGATACTCCTGGAACTCTGTCTATGAAGGTGAGCTGATAAAGGGTGACAATTAGGTTTAGGAATGTGTATGTTAGCCCAAACCCCTGTTTCAGTGCTTTTCCTGGTGCCTGTGTGCCTTTTGCTTTCTTGGTAAAGGATAAGTAATAACCAGAATGTGACCTCTGAGGTTAAACATTGAGAACTGGCCTATAACATAAGCATGATGTTATGGAATGAATGCTTGTGTTCTCTCAAAATTCATATATTGAAGCCCTGTCTCCTAATGTGATGGTATTAGGATGTGGATGTGGGACCTTTGGGAGGTAATTGGGTTTAGATGGGTCATGGGTCACTCATGATGGGATTACTGTTCAAAGGAAGAGGTAGAGAGTGTGCTCTCGCGTGTGTTCTCTCTCTCTCTCTCTCTTCCCCTCCTCCCTTCTCCCTCCTTTCTGCCCTGTGACCAGGCAATATAAGGAGTCCATCTTCAAGCAAGGAAGGGGATTCTCACCAGGATCTAAATCAGCAGGCTCCAATCTTGGACTCCCCAGTCTCCAGAACTATGAGAAGACTTTTTAAGCCTAGTCCATAGTTTTTGGTTAGAGCTGAATGAGCAGACTAAGACACACAGTCACATTCATCTGAATGCCCACACAGCATTCAGAAATATACCTGCCAAAAACAAAGCTGTCGAAGTATACAGGTGTTAAGAGCCCCATCAAATTTATTTATCTGTCCCTCCTAAAAGGTGGACATGTTCTGAACAGTTGAGAACTCTTACTGAGTTTCGTGGATTTATTTCAATCATAAGAAAGCACAAAGGAACAAATTCTACCTGTTCATTATTCCAGGAGCTTCATGGGAAAGCAATTCTCCTGGGGCTAGAAATAGCAATTTAAAACAGAGAAGGAACACCTGGGGAAAAAGATGGTAGAACACTAAGACAGAATGAGAGATGAAGGCTGGGGACCTGGTAGGAAAAATGAGAAAACTCTAATAGCTATTAATGAGGTCTTCTGTTATAAAGCAAAACAAGATGTATTAGATGATGATGTTAAAATGTCTTAAAAGAACCTTATGAAACCTGAGAGTGAAGAAGGAAGAAGGAGGTCTAAAGGGCTGTTTGGGGGGACTTTTGATTAAAACACTGGAGCGTCTATGTTCAGTATAGAGGAACATGTGTCTAACAAACGGACTCTTCAGAAAATAACAATGAAATACAGAGAAGTGGAAATAAAAGAAAGGATACTATGGAAGGTTCCAGAAACTGAACAACAGGCGGTGAGTTTGGCCTTTTAGAGTTTTGCCAGACGGCATCCCTAATCACTGCAGCCTCTGCTTCCTTAAATCTCCAATAGAAAAACACACAGTTTTGCTTGTTGGAGGAAGGGAAGAAGTCTAGACTAATCAGGGCCAACAGAGTTGGGGGACAGTCCCTGGAAATGAGAACCAAGGAAAGGAATCCAAAATTCTGGGTATAAATTCTCCCCACATCTCTGGCAAACTGCAAAACCACGCGGGTTTCAGAGACTCAAACCCCATGACTGAAAATCTGAGTTGTCACCCACTGCAGGCATGACAGACTTTGCAGGCTGAGTCTAACGAAATTACCTTTCCATTACATCCAGACACCACACTCAGGTAACATAATCTAGGGTCTCTGCATCACAGTGCTCACAATGTCTATAACCCTCAGACTGCTAGATACACGAGGAGCTAGGGAGATGAGATCCATCTTCATGAGGAAAAAAGATGCCAACCCAACATGACCCAGACTTTAAAATAGCTATTAGAGGTATGCTTGATGAGGTAAAGAAATATATGGCTATAATGAATAAAAAAAAAAAAAAGATGAGACATCTCAGTTGAGAATTAGAAAATATAAAAAATTAATAAACTGAAGAGCTAAAAATACAATATCAAAAAAAGGCACTAGAGGGACTTATTTTTTAGCAGAATGGAGATGGAAATGAAGGAATCAATGAACTTAAAGTCAATCTAAGGAAGAGAGGAAAACTTAGGAAAAACCATGAAAGAGCCTCAGGAATCTGTGGGAGTTTCACAAGTTCTCCATACAGAGGTAAGTGAAGTCTGAGAAACAGAGAAAAAAGGACAGGCAGTAATATTTGAACTGTGAAAACTGAACCAAAACAGTGAAAGACATAAATTGCTAGATTTAAGAAGCTAAGAGAATCATCACAAAGGGGATAAATATGGGTGATAATCAAGCTAAAAGCCAAAGATTAAATATTGAAAGTGGCCAGATAAAAATTCTCTCTCTCTCTCTCTCTCTCTCTCTCTCTCTCTCTCTCTCTCTCTCTCTCTCACGCACACACACACACACACACACACACACACACACACACACACGTATTTATATATAAATCAAAACAATGATTTAAATTACTGGCCCTTCTCATTGGAAGCCATAGCAACTAGAAGACAATAAAACATCTTTAAAGTCCTAAACGGAAAACAAAAAAAACCAAAAAATAAACCAAACCTTATAAACCTGGAATTGTATATCTAGCAAAGATTTTTTTTCAGGAATGAATGCAAAATACAGACATTTCTCAGAATAAGGAAAACTAAGTATTTATTGCCAGAAGCACTGCACTTCAAGAAATGCTAAAGAAGTCCCTTCAGACTGAAGAAATTATACCAGAAAGAACTTGATTCTTTAGGAAAAAAAGAAGAATAGGAGAAATGGTAACTATTTTGAGTTAATAGAAAACATTTTACCCTCAATATCTTTAAAATGATGATAATTTAGAGGAAAGTTGTAATCGTCTTGTGGAACTTTTAATGTATATAGGTTTAACACATATGACGATTACAACATAAAGGGCAGAAGGGGAGAGTGATAACTAGAATTGACCTTTATATTTCAGATTACATTGTTTCTATGTGTTATATAAAGTGGTACAATTTAATACTAAGTGGACTATGAAATATTAATACACATACACACATATGTGAGTTCTAGAGTAGCCAATAAATATACGTGAATAAGCAAACTGAAGAAACCAATAGATAAATTAAGGTGAGTGACCTGTTCATTTCAACCTGAATATGTGCTGGGGATTGATGCACTGACCCCAAGGACCAGTAGAGTTAGTAGCAAAGATGACATCTGACTTGGGCTCTAAAGACATTCCTATTCTGGGGTGTTGGGAGGGAATGGGGAAACAATAAAGACAGAAATAAGCTGTCGTGGACATCATAGACGGCACATTGATTAGGGAGCCTGGCACACCAGAGGGTCGGAGAGGGTGCCCAGGGGTTCCAAGAACAGGACTGAGTTTGAGTCCTAGACAGATAGCCACAGTGACACTCAAGCTATATGACCACAGGAACTCACTGACCACACAGGACTACAGATGGCTCCCTGATAGAGCGAGAGGGGAAGGTTTAAAGCAAATTCTTAGTAACCGTCTCTGGAGGAAAGGAACAATTAGGCATCCATATCTCCTACTTTATATGCATCTGTATTGGTAAGTTTCCAGCTCCTTCAAGTTCAAAATGAGACCATTTTCCGACTCTATCCTCCCCACATCAAGAACATTTATACCCCATTTTGATTCCTGTCTTTATGCCAATGATTCCTAAATATACATCTTCATTTCCACTTTTCCTCCATGCCCCAAAATCATATATCCAACGACTCTTAGATATCCTACCGACATATAAAAATCAAAATGTTCTGATAAGTGTCTTTCAAAATTTCACAGGTAACAGAATTCCCTGGGAAATCTTGGGATTAATGTCAAGACCTAGACCCTCTGAGTCTGTGCCTCTGTGTGCTCCTTAATAGCTCTACAAATAAATCTCATTCCTACCAACATTTGAGAAACACTGTTCCAAATTAAACTCACCATCTACCTACCTTTCTACTCCTCCAAAAATTCCTTTCCAGCACCACCACCCCCTCAAGAGAATGATGCTGAGGGGACTAAAACACACCAAGTTTCTCAGAATTGTTTTCCTGTGCAGGCCCTACTTCTGAAAGGAAGATCCAAGGACAGTGAAGGTCAGCCCCAGAGACAAAGAAGAAGTTCCATTTCTTCTAACCCTTTGGCCCTACCTTAATCAAAGGAGCCATTTGCCACTGCCTGGTCCTCCACCCTTCTAATCCAGAAATGGTCTTCTGTCCCTATTCTCTACAAGAATGTATAAATAGGTGAGCTATTGACCTTTACTTTCAGAGTAAGGATGAGTAATTCCTCCTTGCCACATGGTGACCCCCTCCTCTCTTCCCTGAGACCCCAGGTACCCTCTCCATGCATCAACTCAAGATATAAATGTACGTCTACCCCAACTACTCAGAATTTACCTCCATGTAAATTCTCCTTATGTATATTATTAAATTTGTGTTTTTTCTAATGAATTGTTCCTGATATTAATTTGTTAATTTATCCAGCCTGTGAAGAACCTCAGAGAAATGAGGGGACTTTTCCTTTGACCCTCAAAGAACCATCATCCAGCCAGACACACAGGTCAGATACTGGGTACCATTCTTGAGCCACTGACACCCACACCCCAAGGAATAATCCATTTTTAAGTTCTTCCCTCATTACTTCCATAATCCCTCTGCCCTTTATTCAACGCCCCCACGCCCTAGACCCTCCAGACACATTTTGCTTCTACAGTGCCTCTCCCACACATCCGCCACACTGTAGCCAAGGTAAAAATATATTTTAACTTTATTTTCTCCTGAGTTGGAGCCAGCTCATGATGGTGATGGTCTGGATAGGCAGAGGCGAGGAGAAGAATCGACCCCTGTTCCAGATATGCAGCAGTGACAAGGTCAGATCCATTAGTGGAAATGGACAATCTGATCCTAAAATTCATGTAGGAACTCAAAGGATCCAGAAGAGCTAAAGCAATCTTAAGAAAGATCAAGGTGGGAAGATTCACACTTCACAATTTCCAAACTGTTATCACAAAACAACAGTAATTTGACAGTGTGGTGATGGCAAAGGGTTAGCAGACCATAGAAGTAGGACTGAGGATCCAGAAACAAATCCATGCATCTATAGGAGGCATGCAACGAGAGCCAAGGTAAGTGTGCCAAAATCAAAGGTGAAATGGGGAACGAATAGGCCTCTCAACAAATGGTGCTGGTACAGTTTCATAAAAAATGAAAACTGGACACATTCCTCACCTACAAAAATGTGTGTGCTTCTTATTTCTCTCGCATACAAAATTAACTCAAGATGGATTAAAAATTCAAATTTAGGAGCTAAAACTATTAAACCCTTACAAGAAAACAGGACAAAATCTTTGTACCTTGGATTTGAAAATGGATGCTTATATGTGACACTTAAAGCTCAAGCTATAAAAGAAAATGGGAATAATAAATTTGGTTTTACCAAATTAAAGTGTTCCTTTAAAGGAAACTACAAAAAATGTAAAAGACAGTTAATGGGAGAAAATATTTTCAAATCATATATAAGGATTTTGTATCTAGATTACACAGACTTGTACAACTCAATAGTAAAAAAAGACAACCCAATTGAAAAAATGGACACAGGATCTGGCCAAACTTCTCTCCGAAGAAGATAATCAAATGGTTAATAGGTGAATGATATTAAACATCATTAGCCACTAGAGAAATTCAAATGAAAACTATAATGATATATCACTTCACTCTCAGTAGAGTGGTTATAATAAAAAAAGTCAGATAATGACAAGTGTTGACAAAGATATGGAAAAAAATCAGAATCCTCATGCATTGCTGCTAGGAATGTGAAATGGTGCAGCTACTTTGGAAAACACTGTAACAGTTCTTCATAAATTCAAACATTAAACAAAAGAAATTCTACTACTAGATTTATATGTAAGAGAACTGAAATGTCCCTACATGTCTCCATACAAACCTGTATACAATGTTCACAGAAGCATTATTCATAATAGCCAAAAGATGCAAGCAACCCAAATGTCTATCAACTGATGAATGAAAAAATAGGATATGCTATATCCTTACAATGAGATATTATTCAATCATAAGTAGAATGGAAGCACTGATAGTTGAATAAAGCTTGGATACATTATGATAAATGGAAAGAGGCAGTCACAAAAGACAACATATTAAATGGTTCTATTTATATTAAATGCCCAGAGTATACAAATTTTTAGAAACAGATAATGTTTGGGTAGGGATGGTGGTAATGGGGAGACTGAAGGATGATAGAGTATGGAATGTCTTTTTGAGATGATGAAAATACCTTAAAATTGATTTGGTGATAGTTGTACAACCCTACAAATATATTAAAAATCTTGGATGTTACACTTTACATAGGTGAATTTTGTGTTATGTGAGTTATAGCTCAATAAAATTATCACAAAAAAGTTTATTTTGAGACAGTTTCAAGTCTCAAATCCCTATACACTCCTCACTAAGACACCCCATTTCAACGCTCAACAACTGTCCCTGAAATACCCTATTAAAGACCATATATTCTTATCTGCTTATTATGCTTCTCTAATCCCCTTCGATTTGTAACAGTTGACAAATCTCCTTAACCTTCATGACCTTGAAAATTTTGAAGATGATAGACCAGGCATTTAATGGAACGAAACTCAGTTTTAGTCAGATGTTTCTGCATAGTGAGACGCACATTATTCATTTTGAATAGATTATCTTAAATGTTATGTTTTTTGTTTTGTACTATTAAGGGCCATACAATGTTTACTTGTCCTGTCATTGGTGGTATGAATTTTAATTATTAATCAGATAATATTCGCTAAACTTTTCCTTCCACTGTAGCAAATATTTTGCAGGGAGATGCACTAAGGCTATGTAAAATCCTGTTACTTACCCCATTCCATCTCAAGTTTTAGCCCACTGACATTTCTTAACCACATTAACTATTAATTTAATGGTTACCTAATAGTGACTTTCTGGCAACATCATTATTTTCACAATTGGGAAAAGCATTCTCATCTCTTTATTTATTTATTCATGTATATACATGTCAGTGTGAACTCAATAGTTCCTATGTTATTCGATAGGTTGTGATCTGTTTCTCTCATTATGCATTTTGAGACTCATATTATCCCATTTTAGGACAATGGAAAGCCCTTCAAGCTGGGTATTGTGGGGTTTGTTTTTTGATAAGTACCCATTATTCTTTGAGTACTTTCTTACCTTTAGTATAAAAAATGTGCTGGATTCATACTTTCATTGTCCAAACCCTGGAAGGGGCTGTTTTTCTAATGAGTTCTGGTTGTTTTCAATGTAGAAGAATATAGAGAATTCAAGATCTGAATGCTTTGTACTTTGGCTACATGGTATTATGGCTTTGGGGACCCTCTGAGCCTCTCTTTATTTCTCTGTCTCCATATATTGAAAACCACAACTTCACACCATTACTCCTAACTCCAATTCATTCTACATAATCCATTCACATACTTCACTCTCGCTCTCATGCTTTCCATATTTGTACCTCCTTTTCAACAGCTCCCACTAACTCTAATCTCAATCTCCCCAGATGCAGCTAGTGTCCCAGATTTGCTGGGCAGCTAGCCCTTCACATGAGGGTTTCAATCCCTGCCAGCGTTGCCTGCTCTATTCAGGATAGTGGCTTTGATGGGGCCTGCCAAATGACTTGTTGACCAAAGGAAAAAGAAAGCCAAGAAAATAGTGATTGTTTTGTTTTTAAAGAAGGGAAAGGAAGAGACTAAAAGGGAAAGGCAAGAGAAAAGCAGGCTATTTTTTTAAAATACAAACCCTCAACCTCTGGGTCATACGTGAATGCATGCGCATACATATATGTAATACACACACACACACACACACACACACACTCACGGACATGGTCCTTGAGTGGTTTCATTGCTCTAAGGCTGAAAATATAAGTGTCTAGCGAGCTCTTCACGTTATCGCTGCTGTTGGCCGGCTTGGCCACTCTCCCTTCATTCTGCTTTCACTCTTAATGACAGAAGTCCTGTCTCAGCTCTTCCAATATCCCACTTTCCCTCTTGCCATAGAGCCTGTACATGTGTTGCTGATATGTCTCAGAGCTCCAACCCATCCCATTCATCTGGGCAACTTATTCTTCCAATCTCTGCTGGAACACCATCTCCTCCTCTGGAAGGTCTCTTTAATTTCCTTAGACACAAGCAGACTATTTCGTTATTGTCTTATTCCTGCTCTCACAGAACACAGGGGCTCTTGTCTCACCTGGTAATTATGCACTGACTTGTGTATCTGTCTGACTAGTGATCCTTTTCTTCAATGAATGTGAGCGATGTGAGAGCAGGAACAATGTCTCTTTTTGGTTATGATTATGTTCCTAGCTGTGGCCCAGTATTGGCACATAGTGGGTGCTGAATACATATTTTCACGTGAATAAGTTTTTTTTTTGGTATTTTTAGAAAATTATTTGATCAGCAGATATGGTGATTTATTTTTTTCTTTTGAATAAAAGTCAAACCACGGAGAAAAAACATGAAAATATGGTGAGCTGGGTAAATATGACTGAAAGATTCTGAAAACTCTTAGATCTAGGAGTTTAAAGCACAACAAATGATCTAAATAATGTGTATAGAAAAATAATGTGGTGCATCTTTTACTTAAGAAAAGTTCAATGCAAGGGATATGCAACTTGTGTATTTGAGTTATATCATATTTTAGTTGATTCATGATCATTAAAATGCTAGTCCTTCCAAAGGTAGAACAAACATTCTAAATTTGAGTGGTGATGTGTATCTATGTGTGTGTTTTAGAGCTGGACAAAGGGATTTTAAGTTGAACCTGAAAGAAAGACATTTGAGAACAGTCAAGAAAGTTTTTTATTTTAGAGAAGAATGAGAGCTACTTCAATTTCTAAGAGAAGAATAAAGGATAACTGACTTATCGAAACCCTTCCTGAAATTATTATAATCAGATCAATACAGATAATAAAACTCTCACTAAAGTAATAATAAGAAAACCGTGATTGGACACAGAGCAAATAAATAGATCCATGGAAAAGAACTAAGAACCAAAAGTTAGCTCATAAAAGGAACTTAATAAATGACAAGGATGACATGTAATTTAATAAAAATGACCATGTATTTAATAATTTGTGTTGGCACAATTATCTATTCACCTGGAAAAAAACAGAGTAAGAATATACATCCTTACACATATTCAAAAACAAATTTGAGAATCGCCCCAGAGAGAACGGATAAATAAATAATGGAATGCTACAATAGGAGCAAAATACTGCTGCATGCCATATGAATGTCTCTCACAGACAGAATGCTAAGTGAAGGCAGCCAGATACAAAGGCATTTGCTGTGTGTTTTCACTTGTGTGAAGTTCCAGACAAAGCAAAACTAGCCCACAGCTGAAAAAAAGTGAAACAGTGGTTGCTTCTGGGTGGGTCATGGGGATTAGAATTGACTGGGGAGGGACATATGGGTACTTCATGGTATGATGACAATGTTCTGTACCTTGATAGGAGTTTGGGGACAGTTTGTGCATTTATAAAGTACACTTAAGATATGTGCATTTTCTTTTATGCAAATTCTACTTAAATAAAAAAAAAGAATTATAAATAATTATTTAAGTCTTGTTAAATGCTAAAGTGTTTAGGGGTGATATACTGATGTCTGTCACTTATCTGGAAATGTATCAACAAAACAGGATGGAGTGAGTGATGAATGAAGAGAGATGGATCACTGATAAAGCAAACAGCAAATATTAGCTCTAGAATCTAAATAGTCTGTCCATTAGAAATTTCTATCAAAGTTCTTTGTGTACTTAAATTTTTTTCAAAATAAAACCTTGGAGAAAATAAAATTTCAAGTATATTTAATATTTAAAGACAAGTACAAGAAACTTTAAATAGCTTTCTATAATCTTAGAAATTCTAAAATGTTAGAATTTTAAAACGAATCAGAAAATTGAAGAATATTAGAAGAAAAGAAAGATATTCTTGACTATATGAATATTTACCACTTTGCAAGCCAAAGCATGTCATAAATTATCAAAAGAACAACAGATGGGGGCGGGGTACTAATTTTATCATAAATGGCAGGCAACATGGTAACATTTCTAATATAAAAAGACTTCCTCTAAATTTCTAAGAAACTAGCAAACAACTCAATAGAAAACTAGGGAAAAACGTGTATGGATAATTAACAGAAGAGGAAACACATCCCAGTAACTGTGAAAAGACATTAATATCTCTAGCAGTCAGTTGAAAATGCAAATTAAAACAAAATGAGGAATCATTTTTCATCTTTGGATTAGCAATGCTTAAAGATTGATCACCACTGTGTGGGTGAGGATGTTGAAAGGTAGGCTCTGCGCATTCCTGGCGGAGTGTGAATGTTTACAAATTTTTGGAAAAGCAACCTGTCAAGTAGAATGCCCAGAGACATACAAGAAACAGTGTAATCAGTGTAGTATAATTGCACTTTCACATACTTATTTTTCCCCACCATTGGCCCTGGGTCTTGAACCAGGGTCCACAGTTTTCATGGCCTGCCTCTTAGCTGCCCGAGTCACAGGGAGGGCAGGTGGGTATTGATTCTGTTTTTATAAATATAAACATCTTCAATTCTTCTGACAATAGTTCCTTACAAATGTTGTGGTATTCTATTTTTTAAGGGGGAAAAAAAGGTAAAAACACCACCAACAAGACCTCTATCCCCTGCAGAAATTTTCATACCTTTGAACAGAGAAAAAATTATGAAAGGACACACATCTAACTATTGAAACTGATATTTCAGGACAGGGGTTGGTAAACGATGATCTGAGTGTCAAATCTGGCTGGTCACCTGGTTTTTATAGTCGAGAAGCTAAGAATGGCATTTATAGTTTTTGAAAGAGTTACATGGTTATATAATTATCACACAGTATTCTATTTGTTTCCTCCTGGTGAGCAAAGGCAAAAAAAACATTTACTATATGATCTTTAAGGAAACATTTACTAATTCCTATATCAGAGAAAGTATAGTTTCTTAGTTGTTCTTTTATTATTAATTCTCCATATTGTTCTGTTTTCTATTATAATTGTGCTCTTTTTGAAAGTTTAAAGGATATTGGATGGTAGGTAAAAAGGAAAATCAATCACTTTGGATACTATTGGGGATGGATATGAAGAGACAAAAAGGACCCAAGGGACTGGTTAGGCAGCCGCTCTAACAGGTGAAAGAAGTTTTGAAATAGGGAGGTCACTAGTGACGGAAAGAAAGGATAGGATTCACAGGCATCTACAGGAGCTCCTGAGGGCTGGATATGAAGAGTGAGGCACAACGCAAAACCAGAGGTGATTCCTAGGTTTCAGCAACTCTTGAGTGGAGCCACTACTAAGACAGAAAAATTGGGGAGGGGTAATTGGAAAGTATGTCAAGAACCCTGTTTTGGACCAGTTAAAAGTCTAAATTGAATTGTATGAACCAGGTAATTGGACATAGATGATTAGAGCCACATAGCTGTGGAGGGGCAGGCTGAGCATAAAATACACATTTAAGAGTACTTTTCAAGTACTGGTCTTAAAGCAATCTAAAAACAATGGAGGAGGAGAAAAGGAGACCACGTGTCTGCCTGGTGACAGCGTCCAACCCACCTGGGGCTAAAGCCCTGAATCAAGCCTGGAGCCTACTTCCTGATGACATATCTCTGACACCACTGTCCAAACATTTGGAGTCCCCCAAAATAATCCATCCCAAAATGTTGTCTCCCCATTAATGAAGGAAGATACAACTTCGGAATAGAAACTGACTGAGCCTTGCTTGCAGCCTATGCCCGAATGCTTGCCTGGATAACTGGCTTTTATTGTTTCTCCTGAATGGATCACCTGCCCAGCGCCTGCCTCCAGTGAAGAGATGAGTTCGAGTCCCAGTGCCCCGAGCCTGCCCTGTCATAGGTCCCCAGCCGCAGGCAATCCTCTGTTACTCACGCCGTATTTTTACCCGAGAATACAAAGGACTCACCAAGGAGCTGGTGTAGGTGGGGTCTGAGGTGTCATCCTGGAGGTAGCGGGAGAGGCCGAAGTCAGACACCTTGCACACCAGGTTACTGTTGACCAGAATGTTCCTAGCAGCCAGGTCCCGGTGCACATAGTTCATCTCAGACAGGTACTTCATGCCTGCAGCGATGCCCCTCAGCATCCCCACCAGCTGGATCACCGTGAACTGTCCGTCATTTTGCTGTAATAAGACAGAGGGGAACGGGATGAAGATGAGCATCACTGGTTAAATAGAAGCTGAGGCGCCATGGTGCTGATGCCTGTCAGCCTCTGTCTGCGCCTGGCCAAGCTGCTCACTACACTGGCCTCCTCCCTCACTGCCATCCTCATCCCTCTCCTTGAGCGCTCTGTGCTCTTCTCCTTGCCAAGCCCTGTCAATTTCATCTCCAAATTACATCTCAAACCCATCCACTCCTCTCCGTCTCCACTGCCACCATTCTAACCGAGTCATTGTCATCCATCACCTGTAACAGCCTCCCTGCACCTGCCCTCCCACAATCCATTCTCTACACAGCAGTTAGAATCATCTTTCTGAGACATAAATCAGGCCATGTCACTCCCTGGCTTAAAGCTTTCTAATAGCCTCCCACCGCATTAAGTAAATGCTCCAAACTCCTGAGCGAGGCTCACGAGACTCCGTGGTATCAGCTACCGCCTCACCTTGTATGGACGCTACAGTGACCAGTGACCTTCAGTTCTTTTCCAAGTCAAGTTCTTCCTGTCTTAGGGCTTTTTGCATGCTGTTCCCTATGCATTCTCCCCACGTGGAGTCAACACTTAGCTGCCCTCAGGTCTCTATTTCCTCAGAGGATGTCTCTGCAATTGGTCCTATACTATATACTACATACTAATTATACTATAGTTAGTATTTTCTTACAACTGTCTTTCAGTGCATAGCCTGCTTTTTCTTCTTAACACATATCACAAGTCTTAGGTGTGTGTATATGTGTGTATGCATGTGTTTGTATGTGTGTCTGTTTTTGCTGCTTGACACTAAGCTCTTTAAAGACAAAAAGCCCTCTCTCTTGTGGTCACCACACTGACTTTTAATGTAGATGCAAAAACCTCAATCAACAGAAGCTGAGTGCGTGGCTGGACATGTTTCCTTATTCCCAGAATTTCATGTTTAAGGTGCTGTCCGCAGGTACTCCCAGGGCTGTCAACGTGACACTGGAATAACCACATCTACCCTGCTGAGGTTAATGGTTAGGAGAAGTGCACACACAATATCTGGTGTGTGGACCCTCATAGTATATGGAGCTACTGCTGCTCCTCCTGACAAATAATATTAAAATGAAACCAAAAATGGAGCCACCCCAGGGCTGGGTAAAATCACACAGAGAGGGGCTGGGGGCAGTTGAGGTTCTGGCCTAGGTAGGTCTAGACACTTGGCACACAGTTTTCTCATAATTGCTCAGACACATCCATCCCTCCACTAACAAGAAGAAAATGAAGCCACAAAAGCAGGTCGAAAACTGCCCATGACTGAAATTCAACCAATCGCAGCTTGAAACTTTTCACCTATCAAAGTTGTGCTGACTGACAACATCATTTACATAGGCAGATCTGAGTGTGAACTAGCTCCAGTCCTTTGCGTATGTGATAAGCAGCTCTCTGCTCCAGCCATTGACACCCAGGAGCTTTTCTTGGCCAAGTGTCTTTCTATTCTTAGACCCAAACCCAAACCAAAAGTCTTCTTTGGCAGTATGACCCTCTGTTGTAACATCCCTGCTGGAACACTCTCTGTTTATACAACCAGACCTTTAACAGAGCTATCAGCACTCCTGATGCTAACGGCAGTCTGCTCTCTTCCAATCACAGGCTCACAGCTTCTTGTGAGAATGCCCCTCTTCATAGTGAAATGACAGATCTGGAGTGAATAAATCTATGCCTTCCTCCTGCCTTTCCCAAAGTCCCTGAGCCTTTGCTGTGCACACAGTGGTTACATCAGTGGACCTTGGGCCATGCACCCCAAAACACATTTCTCCAGCTTGTCCAATCACAACTGCTCCCCACAGGTTATGAGTTGTACTCTGTAAGTAGAGCACAGCCTAGGCATTGAAATGCTCTGACTGGAGGAGAGCTGGGTGGAGGATGGACACCCTAGGTCTACTCTAGTTACTGTCTTGGACAAGGGGTCACCCCTCTTCTACAGCATCTCCATGTGAAATGAAGAAAGTACAGTGTGAATGGTTCCTATTTATTGAGCACCTACTGTGAGCTGACAGGCACTGTTCATGCAGGCATTATCTTACTTAAATATGTGTGGGACATATTATAGATGCAAGTGCTCCTGCAGAGTAATTTTCTATGCAAAAGTAAATAAGGAAAACAGGGATATATAAATATACCATTTATCAGAGAAAATACCAACAATGGAAAAATTGAATAATGAATTATTCTTTATATAAGATTGCAAGCCTGGGTCTGTGTTTCAGGAGTTACATCCCCTGATCAGTTGGAGTGATGTAAATTGACACTATCTTCACTCCTCCTTGAGGCGCCAGGCAATAGGAGGACCCCAAACATGCCCCAAAAGGTTTGGCATACCCCAAGACATTCCAGGCTATTTCTAACTCAGGTGTGAACCACCTCCAAACTAACCCAAAATACTTCCTCTGTACCATTTTCTTTCTAACCAACTCCAAAATAAAGTTCAGAGCTGCTTGCTGGAAACTCTGGTTTTCAGCACATGGTGCCCATCTGCCAGAGCAGGATGTACTGTGACTGATGTGAATCCTCCTCACTAATGAGCTTCAATCAGCTGCTCCTGAAGACAGTAGCTAGGCTTTCGCTGGTACCATTCATTTTCTCTAAGTAGGTCTCTGGGGATCCGACTCCTGAAAGTTGTCATGCAACTTCTGTATATTAGAAAAGGTATCTCAGCCACAGTCATAAGAGTCATGCTTTCTCAATTCAGTTTGTTACTTCCTCTTTGTAAGTATACACAGTGTTGTGAAAAACAAAGTCTTTCTAAAGAAACTGACTTACAGACACACACTGAAGACAGCGCCGGAGTGGTTGCAGACAGCTTTGAGAGGGTAGGTTGAAAGGGTGCACAGCAGTGTGTCTGTGGTTCTACTTTAAATCATTTAAATCTTCATAGAGCTCTTTATTTCTGACTTGCTTTAATATTTAGATGAGCCATTCTCATAGATTCTAGAGTCATAAAAGGCCAAAAATGGTTGAAAGTCAAGGACTTGGAGGCAGGCAGATCCTGGTTGGATACAAACTCCACAATCACTGCTGGCCCCTCAGGCAGTGATTTAGCCCTGGAGCAGTGATTTCCACATCTAGAAGGGAGCACATAGAGTGCCTTCTTCACAGGAGTCAGGTGAGGCCAAGTGAGATAACACAATGACACAGCGCCCCATGGAAAGTAAGACTGCAATGACGCTGCAGTTACTAGCAAAGGTATAATGCCTCACAGATTCACTCTCCCATGTAGCTCTGTGCCCGATGAGAGAGACTGAGGACACCTGGGGCCAGAACTGTGGGCTACCCCTGGCTCCGTGGGGCTGGAGAGACATTCCAAGGTCATCACCCTCAGACCAACCAGGTCACCGTGCCTTCTGTTCTCAACAGATCGGCATCTGCAACAGGTGGCCCCAGCTGATGGGTGCAGGTCTCAGGTTTAGATTGATTAATCATCAGTGATTTCTTCATAACTTGACTCTCGACTGGCAAGTTATATTTCATAGAATATGTTTTGATCCTGAAAACTAGTTCTGTGGAATATGCAAGGCAGACTATGTACATTGCTTTTGTAGAGAAGATAAAAGAAGTTCAGAAGTTTAAGTTTCAGCCTTAAATTATTCTGTATGGTTTTGACATAATAGGAATCTAAGTCCAGAACAATAAATTGAATGTCCACCGATATTCTATCCAGGATCAATTAGTAATGGCTGCTTCAAGTGCTTTATGGTGAAGAAGGCTGTGTATACACTTCATAGGAAGAAGAGCCAAGATGATTAATGATGTCTGCCATGGCCATAGAATAGAAATTGAGACATGTGTACCATGAATATGTTACTCTTATCTGAATTTTAAGCTATTGTCCAGGGCCTTTTCTGTTGGAATATGCTAACTCTACATGGCAATGTATTTCCTTTAGGATCTGCAGGGTGATCACACATCATGAAAAGACAGGTGAGGCCTGCTGAGTCTGTATCTTGGTGAAATTTAAAGTTATAAACATGTTAAGCTTTTCTGACATGTTCAACTGTTTTATGTTCAGCTCATTGGTATAATGAATTTCTCACCAAGATATAAACATCAGCATGTAAAAATGAGCAAGGCAGGAAAAAAAACCAAAAAATATTTCTTAGTGCTTTTGGGAAAAGATCTGGGTCCACACTGAGCACATGATAAAAACAGTACAGAGAAGAAATACAGGCCTAGGTGAATGATTTAAACTTTCTTCCCTCATGAAGTGCTCTCTGCTGAAATTGCTTTTCTACAAATTCACCGAAGCCACTTGCTGGCCCTTTTATTAGACAGGAAGGATTTAGGTGTTTCAACTTTCCTTGACAAATCCACTTCAGGAAATGAAACCCTTATTTGATTTGTTTGCGGAGAATGAATCATAGATTTTTTTTTTTTTTTAACTGAAAGAGACCTTTCAAGATAATCCAGTTCAGTACCTTTGGTTTATAGATTGAGCAACTGAGTTAACAGATTTGCCCAAGGCCACAAAGGTGACTCCGAGCAGAGCCTGAAGCAGAGTCTGAGTCGCAGGATTCCCAATCTGGGGCTCTCTTCCTGATGTCTGGCCTGCTGTCCTCTACCGTCAGCCCATGAATTAACTCCGCTGATTAGAAATGTCCCCCATTCAACACTGCTCAGTGACTCATAAGAGTCTTCCAGTTAGATCACCTGTGAACGAACTCACAGCAACCTCAAGTCCAGGCTTTAATATGAAGGCCTCCCGGAGCACGTCAACCTTCTTGGCTGAGGCATGGGCCATAGATGAGGGCTTCAGGGGCTGTTCTTAAGATTATGGAAAAAATGGCAGATTGAATCCCCTTAATTGAGTTCCAAGGAGAAATATATACATGTGAAAAAATCCGAAGCACAGGCATTTGAAAAATGGATAATAATGAACCTACTGAATGTGTGGTTAGAGAATAACTGTTTCCAATTCCTCCAGCAAGTGAGGGGTTCTGAGTTCTGCGGTGGGAGGAGAGGCTCACTGGTGAACTGGGAGAAGTCAGATCCCATATGCTCCCTGGAGGCTCCCTACCTGGAGCCTCTGATGCTGATCCAGAGCCAGAGCTGTGGCAGCATCCAGTGGGAAAGGACCAGTCAGAGCCAAGGGAACCATTGTACACACTGAGGACTTGCCCTTTGTCTTTCTTCTCTGAATGGTGATCCTAAAATTACACTACTTCCCAGAAGATGGGCCCTGCAGAATGGAACTGAACTGATGACCTACTTTTCAATTTTATCAAGCAGCACATATATCAGTTAATGCTGCTAGGCTCCAGGGTCCAGGAGTAAGGCTGAAATTAGATTTATAGATTAACTGCCACCCCGCCATGCGAAGAGCCAGAGATGCTTCGTCTCCCCTCTCCTCCGGCACGGCCCACTCTGGTGCTCTTCTCTCGTCATCCTGTCTCCTCTGTTTTCCTGTTCTCCTCTCTTGCCTCTAGCATGCCTCCCACCACCTCGACTCACCATCATGAGAAATACTGGTGTCTAATGCACCCAAATTGAAAGAACTCAGTGCAGAGCCACAGGGTGGAGTTTTGATTTTATGCAGGCTCCTGAGTTCTGCTCTCCCTGTTCCTTTGTATGTTCAGAATCACCATCCCCAGATCATGTGGTGACTTTCCATGAAGCCGTCAGGTGATTTGTAGGAAGTATATGACTTCTGAGAAGCACTAGGCGCTGGTGCCAGAAACTACCTTTTTTTTTGTAACACTGCCTTTGTTTCACTTTTGACTGTCTTCAGGAGACCTCTGACCACAAGTGAATGCTCCTAGGATTGCCTGTCCATACGCTGCTTGCCAGGAGAGATCTGGCTTCAGGGACAGGACACCATGCGTACTCAGGATGCCTAATATCTCCTGCCACTTCTGAGTGCTTTTGTTTCAGGAATGGCTATTAATCATGTTTTTCAGTCAACTAGCATTTACCAGGTGCTCACTGTGTGAAGAAACAGAAGGAACATGGCATAACCCGTAACTTCAAGGAGGCTCTATCAGGCCAGGCAAGTGCAGAGAGCCACATAAGTTGTCTCCTGACTCCCCACATGAAAAAGGGCCGCTGCTTTCTAATGACCTAGTCAAGGCAAAATTGTGGGCTCGCCTTGCAAGAGTAGTGCCAGCACTGTGCAAATGCCATGTCTAGAAAAGCTAGCCTCCACACTGCAGCTACTGTGCTCTACTTCTGAACTTTGAAGCTGACACACAGCTGCTGACAGCTGTTAACTAGGCCGTGCGCATTGTTGGACACCTGCTCTGGTCTCCAGCCTACCTCCCTGCACACCCACCTGTCTGGCCAATTTCTCATTCTGCCCTTTCTTTGAAGCCTTCCCTGGTTTCCCTGGATGATTTTCTTTTGGCTTATGATACCTCTGTACTCCATGCATGGTAACAAAAGTAGTTAGCAGGTAGATGATTGCTGGAAGCTTTGGGAAGTAAGGTTCTTGGGGGCAGGGACCTCTGGCAGGTTGCATTCTCTAAGATGGACGAAGAGGACCTCCTTTACCCACCACTGATGTGTAAGAAAGTATTGGGTTGCTATCCCCCATGAAATTTTGAGGCCTGTTTCCCCCTTGAATCTGGGTGGGCCTGTCTCTACGGTGGCAGGTTGCTGTGCGACTGGAAGCCAGATTACAAAACTGATACAGCTTCAGCCTTCTCTTGGGAAGCTGGTCCTTTGGACTCAGCTCGTATAAGGAAGTACAATCAAACCACATAGAGAAATGGAAGTTGACACCCCCCAGCAAACAGATGAGGCAATGAGCTTTTGGATGCTTCCAACCCTCAGCCCTTGAGTTACCGCAGATAACAATACGTGGGATAGAGATGGTCTCACCAAGTCTTGCTTGAATTGTACATACTTGAGCAAAAGAAATTGTGATAAGTCACAGAAATTTTGGGGGTTATTGGTTATTCAGCTTTCAAGTAATGTAAGTCTCCTTCATTGCTGCAGGCCCAGCACCCAGCAAAAGACGTGAGTGAAGGGGTGCTTGTGAATGTTTCATTGACTGGTTGCAGGAAGGGTCCTGGATCCACAGCCCCGGCTACTGTTGGGCAGCTTTGGTGGAGTGTAAAGTCTGCTAATGGGGATTACCTGGATCCTTGTCAGAAAGCCCTGCCCTGTTCTTTGGGGCTGCCTGAGCCTGTGTACGAAGGCTGCCCAACAGTGTCCAACTGGGCCCTCAACATGGGGCATGCTCGCTCCCTGGCTCAAGCTCAGTCAGCTTCCACTCCACTAACAGAAATCAGCTCTGCAGCCATTCTCCTCACCCTGCTCTGAGTAGCTCTGTGTGCTCTATAGAGGAAAAGGGGGATGTGCATAACTGGGGATGTGCTGACAGTGACCTTTCCCCTTCAGGTACCTCCACCTCTGCAGCAGGTTGGATGGACTCACAGTTCTTCACCCACCCCAGGAAAGACTGTGGATGCGGTCACCCAGGGTTCCCCTTTCTTGCCCAGGAATGCATCCTCAGAGGGCAGTGGCCCAGAGATCAGAAAAGGGCAATGTGTTTTAACTCTGCACTGTCAATGAGAGGCAGCTCGGAGGGCAGCTGTGCTGGGGAAAAGGCAGAGATGACCAATAAAGCCGGTGTGAATCGCACGGGGCTCTGTGGCCACTGAGAGGCCCTCCAATCTCCATGATTCATGCAGGTGCCAGTGGCTGTACCTCACCCCTGCTATTCATTCTTATTTATCCAACAAGCATGTGTAGAGGCCCAGTTCCGTGCCCTCCTCCTACGGAGGCGTCCACAGCTCTGCTTTGTTCCTTCCTCTCAGCAACACATCTGGTTGCCACACAGCAGCTCCTATGCCCTCCCACATTTCATCAGGGCTTTCCTGGACAGCATGCCAGCCTCACACATCTCCCGCCATCCTCCAGTGAGTGGCGGTGTTGCTGACATCATTCCTGTCCCCGAGTGGCTCTTACCCTGAGGAAGGAATCCAAAGCACCATTCTCCATGAACTCGGTGATGATCATGACAGGCCGGCTCTTGGTGACCACTCCCTCCAGGCGGATAATGTTGGGGTGGTCGAACTGGCCCATGATGCTCGCCTCGCTCAGGAAGTCCCGCCGCTGCTTCTCGGAGTACCCGGCCTTCAGCGTCTTGATGGCCACGTAGATTTCCCTCTTGCCCGGGAGTTTCAAACGTCCCTTGTATACCTCTCCAAACTCTCCTGCAATGAGAATGCAATTATTACCCTCTCCCTTCTCAGTCTGTGGAACCCCAAGGGAAGGCAGCTTATCGTGAACACTGGTGCTCACAGTGGAACTGTGATTAAAGTGGCAGAAATGAGAACAGAGTCTCTCATTGTAACTATGGTGTCTTGGCTCCAATCAGTTCACGGCAAACACAGAAGGAATGCTGAAATATGTTCCTTACCTCCATTCTTAGAAATAGTTTGGGTAACTAAAGTGGCACTTTGGAATATATATATGTTTCCCCCCACATTTGACTTTCTATTTGTGTCCCAGCTAAATAATTGAAGTGAAATGGTTGGTTTCACTTTGGCAGAATCATAATTCATTTTTAGCAGAGTCTGGTGCAGGAAGACCAGGGACAAGGGAAGGCATTCAGGTACTTCAGTCCTTTGAATGAGATGCACTGTGCTTATGTTCCCTCATTGCCTTGAAAAGTGTCTGTGTCCATTGAAAGCAAACACTGGGAAGTGAAGAAGGATGAGTTTATATGTACAAGATACAAGAGAGAGGAAGCAGGACTGGCTGGAGTCCTAGATCACCAGATCATGGGCAGAGCTGACATGACAAAAAGAAAAGAGGAAGTAGGAAAGGACAAGGAGAGTCCCCATGCCAACTCAGACCCAATGGGTTGATGAGGGCCTCTAAAGTAGAGCCCCTGCTCCAGAAAGGCCTAGGCCCTAGAGTCCCTCCATGCATGGTCACAGGTGGGGCAGCTGAGGCAGATGGGAGGTGCGGCAGCTGCAGCTGTGAGCTCCCTGTGTTCCTGGCAGCTGAACAGCAAAGGAGTTTTCCAAAGCAAACATGAGTTGCACACCTCCACGGGTGCCACGGCGTTTAAACATTTCTGCAGTAAAATCACCAAGAGTAAAAACAATCTGGTGACACTATTTCATAGCTGGTTAAAAAAAAAAAAAATCTGTTGATGTTGTTAAATATGCTTTCAAAAGTTATTTTGTGCTTTACCTTGGTTTTGTAGCTTCCAGTTCTTTCATGTGAAACTGTTCAGTAGCTACTTGTAAGTGCATCCTCAAATGTGTGTCAGAGGTCTGACAGGAGAAACACAGCTTTTTGCTGGGAAAACTTTCTCTTTTACTTGTAGCTCCAGAAGAAAATGATGGAGCAAACTGTAAGCAATCAGATAAATTACAAGCTGCATTAGAAGAGTAAGTGCATGTCCTGTGATTTACTTGGAAGTTCCTTTTGTTGAGGAAGCTGTATGAAAGGACCTGTGTGTAGCACTGCTCCAGGGGCAGTGGGACGTGTTAGAATCTGGAGCTGGGTGGTTTGGTGGAAGGATCACTAGGAAAATTTCCACATGGATCTCACAATATGAAGATACCTATCATGCGCCACATTGGTTTTGACGTTTAATCACATGCTGCTTTGGTGAGCTGCCTGGGGTCAGACCAGGTTGCTTTCATGCACGTGACACTGCAGACCTGACAGGCCTGTCAACACGAGTGGGGTACCATATTCATCATTGTTTGTTTGGGTTTTGCTTTGCCCACTCTTGGGTTATAAACTGCTGGAGGCTCTATCCCTGCTTTATCTAAAAGAAGTAGAAGTACTGGTACTTAAAATTTTATCAAAGGCTTTTTACTGCAGCATCTTCTTCAACATCCAAACACTGCGTGATTGTGACCAGGGGGATGCTGGAAGACAGCACATCCATCCTGGGGAACGCCATGAGCTGCTGAAAACTGAGGGAGGAATGTTGAGTATTGACTTCAGAAGGTGTCCACATTATGCTGTTAAGTGAAGAAGAGAAAGTTACAGATGTGCTATGTGGTATGGTATGTGTGTATGTGAAAGAAAAGAGAATAACAGAGGAGTACATGTCAAATTTATTGTTAACTTCAGATTATTTTTAAAAATGGTAACCCCAGAAAGGTGCAATTAGAAGTGGGGAAGTACAGAGTAATAACCTAGTTTTGCTATTTTTATGTTGAGTTGGTACAATAACATTCATTTTGTTGTTTGAATAATAACATTTAAGGAAAAATACTGAACAGCAAGGGCCTGCTACATGTTTGTGTTTGATATGTACATATATGTGTGAGTACATGTAAGAATACGTGTTTGCATTTCTAGGCATGCGTGTACATATGTACATGTGTGTCTGTGTATGCACAAACATGGTGTGAATATTTATACACACAGGGGAATGGAAATCACACCTGAAAGTGTTCAGTAACTATGAAATACAAGAATCAAATCACATATTTGATAAACAAAACAACAGAAGAATATTGGTTAGTAATTTTGATTTGTTGTCATAATAATGAATTCTTTTTTTTTTTTTAAGTAGGAAGATATAGTAGAGAGGTGAGGAGAAAAGTATGCTAATATTTCTTGGTCAAGGGTACAGGATAGCACCTCCCAGGTGCTGTTAGATTCTTTACATGTCTTATCCCATTTAATTCTCACAATACTCTAATGAGTTGGGCACCCATCTTACTAAACAGGAAACTGAAGCAAAAAGAAAACATGTCCCAGCCCCCACAGCAGTGAGTCAGAGGCAGGAGGCTGTCCAGACCCAGCTCTTCTCTTGCTGTGCTGCTGGTGGGAGCTGTGCCCAGTCAGCAGCCATGGGGAACAGAGCTGTAGAGACACCCAGTCACAATCCAGGAACCACTGTGCACCATCTGTGCAAGCCCCAACAGTCGACAGGCAGCTCCTGTCAGAGCAGCTCTATCTAGGGAACAGCAGACACAGAGGGACTATCTCACAGACAGATATCATCCCCATCAAAAGTTCCTTCCTGGGTGTCAGTGGGGATCAGAATATTTAAGAATTAGAGTATCCATTTCTACGCATCAGTGTGCAGAGTTTGGGAAAGTGTTCCAGTGAATCTGATGTTCCTACACCACATACCTGAACATCCCACTTGAGGATTTGTCTTCTACACCAGTTACTTCCACGCCTGGCTCCCACAGGCATTATGAAGTGGAGACTGAGTCCCCCTCCTGAAATCTGATTAGTTGGTCAGGGGATAGTGCGGTTAAGGTGGGGACATATTTAAAAGCTGCCTGTGGGGCTGGCTACATAATTTCTGGGGCCTAGTGCAAAAGGAAAATGCAGGATTCTTTGTCCAAAAATTGTTAAGAATTTCTAGATAGGGACAGCAGAGTATGTAACAAGTGTGGACCCTCCTGACCATGAGGCCTGGTGCCCAGCTCTAGTCAAAGACCCGTGAAGCCAGGCCTGGCTGCGCAGTTGGTTCTGATGTGGAGCCAAGGTTAAGAATGACATGTCTGAATCCCCCGAGCATATTTTAAACGAATTTATGAACAGCAAAGGCGCTAAACAACTGGAATTCATCTCCACACCTTTACATGCTTTAGAAAGCAGAGCTGACATCCAGGTTACCTCTTACTGCACAGGAGCTGACACAGAGTGGCCTTTATTGACGTGTGTGGAGAGAAAGAAGAGAAGAAAGAAGGAAGACAACAACTGGCACGGCTGTGAAAGTTCTGTCTGTGCAGAACGGTGTGGCCCACGTTGCTTTCCTGACGGACAAATGTTATTCCAGTGTTTAATCTTTGTGATTGATCCTAGTGCAGTGCTTCTAATGCTTTAACTTTAAATTGCGTCCTCTGTACGGGTCTCATCATACAGTCAAAATTATATTTACACAGAAGCCATGCTTTTTTCTGGATTTTAAGGCAGTGAAGCTATAATGCATTATGCATTTTTCCAAATCCTTCGATTTGCAAGACCAAGTGTGAACCTTAAGGGAAGCTGTTGACTTTGGGTGATAAGGCTATATCGACGGAGGTCCGTCACTGTGACCAGTGTCTCACCCCGGCCAGGCCTGCTGATAAGGAAGAGGCTGTGCATGTTGGGGGCAGGGGAACATGGGTATGTCTGTATCTTCTATTCAATTTTTCTGTGAATCTAAAACTCGTTCTAAAAATTAAACCTTTAAAAAATAATAAGTGCTCTCCCAGAGTAGGAAGAGATGGGCTTTGTATGGTTACCACATAGCAGTATGACTGCTCTCAGAAATCCACAATGACTGAGAGCAGTGGCTTAAAAGAATAGCAATTCTGTAAAACTAACTACTTTCCTGTCTGCCAAAGAAATGACTTCATATTCTCCAAGCCCAGAGGTTTTCAAAGTGCCACCTACAAGGGGAAGTCACTTAATCCACAGTCCTCGCTTGCCGAGTGCAGTTGGGGACAACTGTGACTAGGAGTGGAATTCTCATGCCAGTTCTGCCCTCCACACAGTGGACGTGAGCAGACACTGCCACACTCTGGCCTCAGGTTCCTGGCCCTACACAGTGCAGAGAAATGACCAAGTGTCAGGTCTTCTAACTAGACGATGACTTGAGAATGTGGTGGAGACCTGCAGGTGGTTATGATAAG